>JAKKZJ010000267.1:7950-13805 GCA_033441845.1 Pangasius mekongensis
TGTCTGTCTGTCTGCCTGTCTGTCTGTCTGTCTGTCTGTCTGCCAGTCTGTCTGTCTGCCTGTCTGTCTGTCTGTCTACCAGTCTGCCTCTCTGTCTTCCTGTCTGTCTGCCTGCCTGTCTGTCTGTCTGTCTACCAGTCTGCCTGTCTGTCTGCCAGTCTGTCTGTCTGCCAGTCTGCCTGTCTGTCTTCCTGTCTGTCTGCCTGCCTGTCTGTCTGTCTGTCTGTCTGCCAGTCTGCCTATCTGTCTGCCTGTCTGCCTGTCTGTCTGTCTGTCTGTCTACCAGTCTGTCTGTCTGTCTGTCTGTGTGTGCAATTAATTCTGCCATTTGAGACGGAGCCTTAAAGCTGATGTTCTAGCACATCGCTCTACATTCCCGGGTTTTGTAACAGCACATGCTCATGGCTGCTCTGTTTATATGCTAAAAGGGGGCGGAGCTACAAACGCATACCCACTTGATGAAGAAGGTCAGAAATCCCTGAGAGTTTAGTGTTGTGCTGTGGACATAAGACTTCCTCCAACATCAGAGTCAGAGAGAAGATCCCACTGCTCCAGGTCTACAGCTAAAGCACCATGAGTCCTGCTTGCATGCTGAGGTTCAAACATGTTAGAACGTTCTTATGTGTAAGTTAACAATAAAAGAAAATCCTTTCTAAAGTTCTCGTGGTCTCACAATGTTTCAGGAGAGTCTTCATGCTGTTATGGAGAGTGTGTAATAGCAACAAACAACCAAATGCCCAGTGTGGAACATTCTCCATCTTTTAATCACAGCTTCATTATGAAACTTGGATACGACCTGTCAAAATTTCACAACACTTTCTAACATTCACACAGAACACACAGTTTTTCCAGCAGAAGCAGATCTAGAACGCTCTCGCTGTGAACTGCAATAAAATGTGCAGTGGATATTAAAAAAAAACACTGTGGCTTGATGAAAAGCTTTTTTTGTCTGTTATAGAAGTCATGATGAATAAAGTAACCACACACACACACACACATATATATGTATACTTTACAAAGCCATTTTTTTGCCATTCTGTGTGTGTGTGTGTGTGCGTGTGGACACCTGGAACTGCTTCCCTACTTGATCTGGTCTGAACACACACACACACACACTGCATAAAAGCCTTGCTCTGTAGGGCTTGCCCACATAAAGGCTTTTTACTGTGTGTGTTAACAGTTAAACCATTTGTGTGTGTGTGTGTGTGTGTGTGTGTGTGTGTGTGTGTGTGTGAAACAGGAAGTTCCTGCTCAGTTCTGCATTCCTATAGCAATATTTTCACAGCTGCAGGAAGAGAAAAATAAAACATGCACAGTAAAATTTGTCTCACTTTTTTATATTCTTCACGTTTTATATTCTCTGTAGTGCAATAGCATCAGTGTGTGTATCAATGTGTGTATCAGAGTGAATCAGTGTGTATCAGTGTGTATCGGTGTTTGTCAATGTGTATACCAGTGTGTGCATCAGTGTGTATCAATGTGTGTATCAGAGTGAATCAGAGTGTGAATCAGAGTGTGTATCAGAGTGAATCACAGTGTGTATCAGAGTGTGGATCAGTGTTTGTGAGTGTGTATCAGAGTGTGTATCAGAGTATCAGAGTGTGAATCAGAGTGTGTATCAGAGTGAATCACAGTGTGTATCAGAGTGTGGATCAGTGTTTGTGAGTGTGTATCAGAGTGTGTATCAGAGTATCAGTGTGTGTATCAGTGTGAATCAGAGTGTGTATCAGTGTGAATCACAGTGTGTATCAGAGTGTGGATCAGTGTTAATCAGAGTATCAGTGTGTGTATCAGAGTGTGTATCAGAGTGTGTATCAGTGTGTATCAGAGTGTGTATCAGTGTGTATCAGTGTGTGTATCAGTGTGTGTATCAGTGTGTGTATCATTGAGTGTATCAGAGTGTGTATCAGAGTGTATCAGTGTGTGTATCAGTGTGTATCAGTGTGTGTATCAGTGTGTATCAGTGTGTGTATCAGTGTGTGGATCAGTGTGTATCAGAGTGTGTATCAGTGTGTATCAGTGTGTGTATCAGTGTGTATCATTGAGTGTATCAGAGTGTGTATCAGTGTGTGTATCATTGAGTGTATCAGTGTGTATCAGTGTGTGTATCAGTGTGTGTATCAGAGTGTGTATCAGTGTGTATCAGTGTGTATCAGTGTGTATCAGTGTGTGTATCAGAGTGTGTATCAGTGTGTATCAGTGTGTATCAGTGTGTGTATCAGAGTGTGTATCAGTGTGTATCAGAGCTCATGCACTGTATAGTGGCTGGAATATGAACACACTGCCATCTAGAGCATGAGGAGGGAAAATTAACCAGTAATGATGATCATACTAAACATTACAGTGAACCCACAAATGCACACTCACAAACACTAACACACAAACACTATCACACAAACACTAACTCACAAACACTATCACACACTAACAAACACTAACACGCATGAAGTGCACCTGAAATTAAAATACCTGGAGTGTGTGTTAATGAGCTGGTGATGGTCGTGTGGTGTTAACATGTGAGTTGTGTGTAAGCACAGTGTGACTGCAGACTCTCACCACCAGATGGCAGCAGTGCACCACACACACACACACACACACACACACACACACACACACACACACACACACACACCTCTCGCTCTCTCTCCCCCTCCATGTTTCTCTGTGTGTCTCTCTACTATGCAATGTAGTTTAAATATTAAGGGGCAGGGTATCAATGTGTGTCAGAGTGTGTGTATCGGTGTGTGTCAGAGTGTGTGTATCGGTGTGTGTCAGAGTGTGTATATCGGTGTGTATCGGTGTGTGTCAGAGTGTGTGTATCGGTGTGTGTCAGAGTGTGTGTATCGGTGTGTGTTAGAGTGTGTATCAGTGTGTATCTCCACTCTAGAACCCTGTAGATGAAAGTGAACATCTCTCTGATCTAGTGTACTCTGTGTTAGTGCACTACATAGTGCTCCAGTGTAGGGAATAAGGGAGCAGAGAGTGATTTAGGACTCAGCGCTGGACTCTTTCTCCTCAGGGGTTAAATTCAGAATGCTAAGAATTGGAGCAATTTCTCTCTCTCTCTCTCTCTCTCTCTCTCTCTCTCTCACACACACACACACACACAGTCACACACACACACACACACACACACACAGTCACACACACAGTCTGTCAGGCAGATATGGACAGCAACTGGTGGGTCAAGGGTGACTGTCTTAACACAGGAAACACACACACACACACACACAATGAATGAATGGACACATTGACCAGGAACTGACAGGCAAAAAGACAGTCTTTCTCTCTCTCTCTCTCTCTCTCTCTCTCTCTCTCTCTCTCTCTCCTCCACATCTGGTTTGGATCAGCTCTCTGGAAGTGGACAGCTTGTTTTCCCAGAATTCCCGGCGGATGCAGGAAACACTGTGATCACACACTATCACACACTTAAAGTGTGTGTGTGTTCATATGTGTGTGAATGTCAGTGTATGAGTGTGTATATGAGTGTGTGTGTGTGTGTGTGTGTGTGTGTGTGTGTGTGTGTGTGATTTTGCTGATGTAGGCGTTGATAAACACCACAGCTGGAATGAATGATGTAAACACATCTGGACACACACACACACATCTCTCTCTCTCTCTCCCCCACACTCACTCTTTCACACAGAAATATTTCACTGATTAACACTGGAATGCAGATACAATCATGCATGACGTGTGTGCGTGTGTGTGTGTGTGTGTGTGTGTGTGTGTAGATCATCTTTCAGTGTGTCCTGAGTTCCAGGGTAAAACCATTTAACGACACACACTTTCCTTTCACTTACACAGCCCAAAATAACCCCTTTGCTAGTAACCATGGTTACACCTTTCATAGCCCATAATAATCTCCCAGAAGTCTAAGGCTGTGTGTGAAGCGCCGCTGCTACGCTAAACACACAACACGTGTACACACATTCATGTCTGGGAGTCAAGAGCGTGTGATTGGTCATGCTCTCTGGGTGGGAGGGGCATACTTTTCCCTGTCAATCACAGCAACACTAGCCAATCACAGGCATCTGCGAGCTCATCAAAAGCTAATGTTTGTAATAATAATAATAATAATAATAATAATGAGTTAACACACAATGACCTGAATAACACTAATGAGTGTGTGTGTGAGTGTGTGTGAGTGTGTGTGTCCCTGTGTTTCTGTCTCATCTGCTTCTTGCTGTTCCAGGTGCATAAACACACACGCACACACACACACACACACACACACACACACACCATCAGCATGCCCTTTTATGGAAGAGTACAGAAGCTACAGCAGTGTTGTCTTGCTGAGAAAGAACGCACTCACTTTAGCATAAACAACCAAAACTACACAACTTTAAGAACAACTTACACACCTTCAGCTATAACCAACACTGTGTTAAATAAAATCTACACAACACAATTCTGCATCCTAAAATCTGCACATCTTTACACACTTCAGATCGATTTTAGCTATCTTCAGTAACATTAGCTAACATTAGCAACTGAGCTAAAACCTACACAGTTTAGTTTAACACAAGTTTAGCTAATTTCCATCTTTATTTAACATACACTAATTTAAATAACGCAACTTTAGCTAATTTACACAACTTTGTCTTACGTATACAATGCTAGCTGACATACAGACTAACTTCCCACAGAAATTCCACACAACTGTAACTATTATACACAACTTTATCTTACACATCTTTAGCTACAACTAGCATAGCTACACATCTGTAATGCATCTACACAACTTCTAACCTGAGATTAATCCTTAGCTGAATCCTTAAACTAGCCCTTACAGTTTTATTTACATAAATACACACAATTTTAGATCTTCACAAGTTCTTTTTTCCTAAAACATTAAACTTCAGTACCACACAACTTTACCTACACCACTTCATTAACATATTTAATTACAATATTACACTCATTTTCAGACATTTCACAAAAATATACTTCAGTTAATATTTTCAGCTCTAGCTAACACACACATCTAGCTCACCAAATTTAGCCAATCTACAGCACTAACACATACAATTTAGCCAATGCTAGCACATTAGCTTACCTGTACAACTAGCTAATACACAACTTTAGCTGTTACCTTTAGCTACAAGGCACCTTCAGAATGTTAGCACACACAGGTTTACATTGTGTAGAACTAAACTACAGAACTACACACACCCAAACACACCCACACACAACCTACAGAACTCAGCACACAAGCTAACTTTAACATGCAAAAACTTTGTAGCTGTGTGTGTGTGTGTGTGTGTGTGTGTGTGTGATTGTATGGAATAACAGAGCGGCTGTTCTCCGTCTCACATGACCAATAAACAGCTTCTCACATTCCTGCATGTAGGACCCACAAAGACGTGTGTGTGTGTGCGTGTGTGTGTGTGAGAGAGAGTGTGTGAGTGTGTGTGAGTGTGTGTGTGAGAGAGTGTGTGTGAGTGTGTGTGTGAGGTTATTGGGAGAAATATTATAGTAATTATTGTTTTGAAATATCACACTATTTGTGGTAGGTGACAATAGCTAGCTTGGCAAGACTTAGTGAATCTTCCTTGGTTACCGTGACAACCGGCCAGCGTTAGTGTTGAAATGAAACCTTTTCCTGTTTGTGACGATGGGAAGGTTAACACGAGATACACTCGCTGCACAGCCGAGCAATGCTGTGAGAACAGTGCTGGCATGTGGACACTGAGCTAGCTAACGCCTGAGGCTAACGTCCGCTAACATGACAACACTGCCATGTTGAGGAACATCTGAACTCTGTGTGTGTGAGTGTGTGTGAGTGTGTGTGTGTGTGTGTGTGTGTGTGTGAGTGTGTGTGTGTGTGTGTGTGTGTGTGTGTGTGTGTG
>JAKKZJ010000268.1:0-13749 GCA_033441845.1 Pangasius mekongensis
TGTGGTGGTGTATAGAGCCAAAAATGTTAGAATTGTGTCGATGTCCCAATATTTATGGACCTGACTGTATGTATATGATGGTATTACCGTAAAAGATGTGAGCCATGACCAGTCTCTCAAAGCATTTTATTATGACTGGCAAGACAGCAATTGAACAGTAGTCATTCAGGCTTGTGATAGTGGTTGTCTTTGGCACTAAGGTTTATGGTTGTAGCCTTAAAGCAAGTGGGGACAGTAGCCTGGGTCAAAGAGATATTAAAGTTCTCCATCTTACTTCATCTGTAGACTGTGAGAGGGCATGGTCCTGTGTGGTGGCTGAGGTGGCATCTGTGGTGTTGGTTTCAAAACAGGCATATAAGTTGTTGAGCATATGTAGTAGGAATGCAATAGTAGCTTTATAACTGTTAACTTTGCTCTTAGAGTAAGTAATTGCTGGTATTTCCTGCACATGCACTGTGCATTGTACTTGTCAGTTTCTATAGTCGCTCTTAGTGCCCCCTTGTCACCAGCTTTATAAGCTTCATCACATCATAGCCTTTCAACAGTAGTTTCATCTCGCAGTTCATCCATGGTTTTTGGTTTGAGAATGTTCTGATTGCTTGTAAAACTACATCATCGACACATTTCCTAATGTATTCTGTCACTGATGCTGCATATTCATCCATATTTATGTGAGCTTCCTCAGTTTTAAACTATGCCAGTCTGTACAATAATGCAGCCCTGCAGCATTGACTCAGCTCTGGTCACACATGCATTGTTCTCTCAGTAGATTCATGTGATTCAGAAGCCATCTTTATGTAGAGAGTATGAAGAGAGATGTGCTCTGAGTAGCCCAAAGGTGGGAATGGAATTGCCCTGTAGGCCACTTTTGTGTAAACATTAGCCAATGTATTTACCCCGTCATTAGACAGGACACTTCCTGGTGAAAATTGGGGAGCTGATTCTTTAGATTTGTTTGATTAGTCCCCAGCAACAATGATCACTGCTTCTGGGTGGTGTGCCAGTTGTTTGCTAATGTTTTAGTACTAGCTTATTGTCTTTCTGTGGTGAAACACACAGCCACAACAATAATGTTGGTGAATTATCTAGGGAGAATCTTTAAGAATTCCAGATCAGGCAAACAGTGGTAAGCAATATTTGCTGAGTTTATGCACCATGTGTTGCTGCAAACATGCAGATATCCCATCCTGTTGTTTTGAGCGATGCAGCTGTTCTGTTCAGAATGAAACATGGTAAATCAGTTTTGCTGAATTGCAGAATATGGGATATTGTCGTGAAGCCAAGGTTCTGTGAAGATAAAAATGTTACAATTCCTTATTTCATGTTGTGTCAGAGTTTCAGTTTGTCCAGTTATTCATTCAGGGATTGGTACATTTGCAAGTAGCAGACCCGGCAGGGGTAGGCTATGAAGTTGTGTCCTTAGCCTAGCATGGGGGCGTTTTCACTTACTCCACTATCTGCATCTCTAGGGAAAGCAATAGAGAAGCTGACAAAATCTAGATCTGGTAGGCTGAATGAAAATTCTTTGCACCTTTTTCCAATGTCCAGCAGGGTGTCTCCATCAAGATGTCTGCATATGCATTCTGAAATAGAATATTGCAAATTAGCAATAGAGTAACAAAAAATAACATCCCTTGGCTACCTCCAAGATTGGTAAAATACACACATCTTTAAACCAAAAAATTTTTTTTTTTTAACTTGCTTTGTCAAAATAGCAACACAGTCATTAACAAGCAAAAACAGAGCCCTTTGTATCTGAATTATACTTTTGTTTTCACTCACAGGAATGAACACACTTATTGAGCAAAATAAGGGAATTTGACTGTTTGCAGTTGGTCTGCAGGACAAATGAGTTCAGGACATGATATCCACTTGTTTATTCTGGGTATCACTGCCTGTGTGGTATGTGCTTCACATGGATACCAGCCAAGATCACCTGCAGACCCTGTAGACCTAGGTTCACTAAGATCTAGTTTTACTAGTTTTAATTGCAAGGTATATTAAATAGTGAATTGTGCTGAACAGGTCACTGAAAGAAAACCTGATTTCGCATAAAATTTTGGTTTAAAATGTTGTGTTATACACAGCTTTGAGCACCGCAAGGATTAAATTTACTGCCAGTTGGACAGGTTGGTTTGAGCTACTTGTCCCCTGAGTGGAAAGCAGGACTTGACTCAGGTCAACACTGGTGCCTAATGGCTTGCAATTATTACTTAATTGAATTTACAAGGAAGCTTTGCTGCAGTGAGTACCATGAGGGTTTAAAAATATTAAGTAAAAAAAATAAATAAAACAGATATTCTGCAGACAACACATTTTTTTTGTTAAGTATTTGTTAAATGCACACTGATGCAAAAATATACATTCTCAATATTGCAGCAGCTCCACATTTAAGATATAAATGGACTAAAATTGTAAAAGGGACTTTGTCCTGAACTGTCATGAATGTAGTATGATTTACTGTAAAATATTATAATAAATATATTACCAAATATTACCAAAATATTATAATAAATATATTATCAAATGTCATCCCTGAAAAAAATTATTTGATTTATCTGTGTATGAGAAATTATTCATAGTGATTGTGCCTTTCAGAGTGGGGCTTTGTAAATTAATTCACATGTATGCAACTTGTGACTAGCGCTACGGCCTCTGAAATAGAGGTGTGTGTGTGTGTGTATGTGACGGTGTTTTTAATCCAACTCAAGTCTGCTACCACAGAACCTTGACCAATCTCACCTAATCTGTTAATGAAGATGAATGAATGAATGAATGAATACATTAATGTGTGATGTAAAGCCCCCAACCAACCAGTATGTTCCCATGTTAATGAACATGGCCTTCCTTTGTCTATCAAGCATTATATTTGACTGCATGTATTGAAGTAAAAACTGCCATTTGGTGGACTTTTTTTGTCATCTCTTCTCTGACACATACTGCCACACTTGAAGAGGGCAGAATAAACAAATACATTGCTGTCCATTCATCTTTAAAACAGTCCACCAGTTGACGACCCCTGCTTTAATATATCAAAATAATAATAATAAAAATTAGAAGAAAAAGAAGTCATTTTTAATTCACAGATTATAATAACAAATAGCAATTTCCTGAACCAAATTGCCTGAGGCACCTGGCAAACTTTCTATCTTCTATCTAATGTCACTGACTAAGCAAGCTATGTTTCAAAGCAACCATAGTTATTTACAGGTAACAGCAGTAGCCATCTAATAATGTTTTACCAGTTTTAGTTCCGTTTTTCTCTTTGTTACGTTCCATAAAGGTCAGAAAATGTGCTGGACATGCTTACAGAATCTACTACTCGGAGTGTCAAATGGGGTCCTTTAAGCGGTATTTTACCATAATGCCCGTATGTATTTCCGGAAAGATTTTCTTTTAAAATTACTTAAATGATTTTGGAGACCTTGCAGAGATTTGCTGCCCTATGCACAGCGCGTGGTCTGTGTGTGCAATATGGAGCAGCGGCTTAATAAATGAAAGCATAATTTTTGTAAAAAAAAAAAATATATATATATATATATACCAAAAAAAATGTGGTTTTACTTTCTAGCTCAGTAAGGCAGTGTTTATGTGGGGCTGGTGGAGCAAAGCACTGATGAAGAAAAGAATAGTGCGTCTGTAAGTATCATGTCAGTCAACTTTGTCTCTGTCCGCTGAGCAGGCTTACGAACAGGGTTGCCAGGTTCTGTGTGTAATGGCCGCATGTTCAGAAATGCGCACCACTGTTAATTTATTTCCCACAAAAAAGGCAGAAAAAGAAGAAACTATATACTTTTTTCTATGCTCCAACATGTTGGGCTGCTTTCCTATTTTCTAAGCCCTAACGTGCAATTTTCGAGTGTATTTGGGGGAATTTTGCGACGGGAAAGCTGGCAACCCTTCCCGCAAGCTTCCGCGAGCTAAGCTCCAAAATAAAGTAAATCCTCGCGCTTGTGCAACTTTTTTTATCCTGCAATGCACACACCTAGTCTGAAGCGTTCTGATGTGTATTATGTGTACATCCTAATAATGTATTCATATTTGCTTACATTTCTAATATTCTCAGATACAGATTGGTGCATTAATGCTTTTCATTGTACAAAATGTCAATAGTACTAAGTACAAAGCTCATAAAAGACACAAAATAATTCATCTTAAGACTAGTTTTATTCATAATGGATGAAAAAAATATCTTTATAAAACAGCAATTGGTTATACTGCAAACTATGATACAATGAGATACACTTTTCTATGAAGAGATGGTGGTGTACAGGGTGTATCTGTTTGTGTATCTGCATGTGAATTGGCAGTCCATTGCCAGTACCTGTTACTTGATACAATATGGCCGTGATTGATACTGATTAATGTGACTACAGGAGCTAAGGTGAAATGTGTGACAATTAAAAAAAAAAAAAACACCATTACTGGAATGTCTACATGACTGTTATATTTCTAAAGACACAGCAGAGCTGAAAATGAAATCTCCAATAGTATTCCTAGCATAGACTGTAATTTGTGAAGTCTATCTTTTCTATTTACATCATCTCTGAGTCAAAGACTCTTGCTTATAACATGATGGCCTCTACTGGAGCTGCAGCAATTGACAAAGACAGCTCAATCATTTCCACCCATCCTTAAGCTTCCAGACCCAGCTGGCTTTGACATTAACACTAGACCATGACTGACAGAGGCCCTGGCCTTGGGTTGGATCCCAGGGGTCTCTAAAGTACATTCAGCTCTCCTTTTGCCTCTTGATTTACTGTTCTCAGTGGCCACACGTTGATCCATTTCCCCTCTCAGTTTGCTCACAGGGCAGCCTGAAAAACTGTCTCCCAGCAATATTTTTGCTTTATGATTTCCGAAGGAGCTGATAAAGAAAAAACAAGCCCTCTTTTTTGCACCTGTTTCAGTTAATGTGCGCTCCAGTCCAGGCCGGCTGCTCCAGGCAACTGGGGAATAAGGGAAAGGCCAGCATGTCACAGGCCTCAATATGGATCTTCTATTTTCCTTCTACCCAGGCCTGATCTGGCCCCAGCAGCAGGGTGTGTCAGTTTAATGTGATGGTCAAACTGAGGCCCCAACCCAAGCCCTACTGCATGTGCAGCATTAACATGTGTGGTGAGTATTTGTGTAACATGGGCCACAACATGGAGCTGACATTCATAAGGAAAATGTGAGGAAATTTATGTTGCTTTTTAGGGGCAACATGCAGATGTGGTCCTGCTTTTGCCTGTGTAAAACATTTGGAGAACATTTGAGCAGTTTTTTGCAGTCATAATCCTCAGAGCTACAGTTTATGTATGTATGTGTATACACACACGCATATATATATATAGATATATATTTTTGCTTTGATTCGGGAGGCCACGTTCAGTATCACTGAGTTGATGTCTATGTATTTAAATGGCCATCTTATGCAGTATTTGTAAAAAAAAAAAAATAGTGCAACTTTATTTATACAATAATATTTCTTAATTAAGTATTAATGGATGACTATGATCTTGCTATGACCCCATGATGACCCTTACCCTGTTGGAAAATCCACAGCTACTGTATGAAATCCAGAGGTATAAATATCAATTAAAAATTTCAGTATGATCACACTTTACTAATGCAAATCAGAAAACACTGCTGAGTTTCCAATAAAACAATTACCTCGCTGGTGTATTTCTGAAAGCTGTAATAAAGAGCTTGGCCCAATTCTGCACTTTCCCTTGCAATAAGCAGAGCAGTAAAAGCAAGCCATGAAGTCAATAAAGAATGCAAATGTTATAAGAGTTATGAGAGAGTCTGCATAGGTAAAGTACCTGCTTTTTCAGCCATGTGTTTATGTAGCAACCCATCTGACAATGTAAATGTATTACATTGTTTTTGATATGATGGTTCAGAAAGTTCAAAAGGTATTCTTAAAAAAAGAGAAATGCACTCTGCTAGATCAATATCATTTTATTTATTTACTCCTCTCAGATGATTGACAAGGTATTAGCCAGCAGATCCGAAAGCCAATATACCAGCTAGTTACTATTCACATTTTTAATGCTAATGCGTAAAAGGCAAAAGACAGAAGAGAAGATTTTTCTAAGACTGAAGCCCATTAACAAAAGGTGCTCAAAATAGCTTCAAATAAAGACACCCACCCAGCCACAGCGATTGCTACTTCCTCAGCTTTTCCAGTTCATGGATGGCTGTGTGAGTTAAAACAACGTGGTTAATGGAGACCTTGCCAGCCCCAGGGACTAATTAAAATCACATGACTTCCTCCTAGGCTTCCATGAAAATAACTGTATCACAATGGACTGTGTTATTAATATCAGCTTTGGGAAAGTCAGGGCTCCACTCAATGCATGACCAAACTCAGAGGAATGCATAGAATCTGAGAGAGAGAGAGAAAGAGAGAGAGAGAATTTTGTTGGGAAAAATTCTGTATGCTTTATACAGTGCATGTGTGTCGGCCTAGGAAAACTTCACATGGTCACATTTTGACATTTTCTTTTGCCGTTTTGACATTCTTGAAGTTGTGAAAACTACAAGTGTTCCTGAACTGAAATGCGTACAGAAGTAAAGTCATAGCATTTTAAAAGTGAAAAACAAGAAAATCACATTTAAAGATTTCATTACAGTTCCACTTAGATACCAACACACTCATTGTCTAAAAGCAATAATAATAATAATAATAATAATAATAATGACCGTAAGTTCAATACCTATAACTTTCTTTATACCTCTTTATTCCATTAATTAGCTAATTATCAGTCTTTCCTGATAGGCATGGGCAATATGACAAAAAAAAAATCACATCACAATTCAGATCAACAATAGATTACTCTGATATGTATCACATTATATACTGTAGGTTTGCAAACAATTTTTCAAGTAACAATTAATATTTTTTCTATTTTTAAGTTACACAAATATAAAGTAACTGTGCATTAATATTTGCAGAAAAAAATGTGATTTAAAAAAATAGCAGAGTTTCATGTCAAACAACAAAATATATGATTAGGCTGGGGTGCCCAAACTTTTGCTTATAAGTGTAAGTGCTAATTTAAGTGATTGTTGAAGAGGTAGTTCTAAGACAGTCAGTGACTCAGCTCTTTGGACAGCCAGGGGAAGTTAATTCCACCACCTGGGTGCCAGGGCAGAGAAGTGTCTTGATGCATGTCTTACTTGTACCTTAAGGGATGGTGGGTCTAGTTGAGCCATGGAGAGTGATGCAGACCAAGGTTTGCTATACAGTGTGTGAGAAGATGAAAACATACTGTGTATCTGCATTCTGACTCTGTTGCAAGGGATGCTGTGCAGGGGCAGACATGCCAGACATGAATGAATCAGCTTAGTGAATCAGTTTGGTGAAATGAGGCAAGAATGATAGTCCGTTGCCCAGAACTACCCCAGGGTTGCATGCAGTGACAGATAGTGAGCTCTGACATCACAAGATCTTTACATGAGGATGCATTGTCAGGGATGTACAGCAGCTCAATCTTGCTGGGATTTGTTTCAGAAACATGAGTGTCTGAGGGAGGACAGGAGAGGATAACTTGAGTGTCATCAGCATAGCAGTGGTATGAAAACCATGTGAGAATATGACCTCCAGCACTGAGCCTTATGCTTGGCTATCTCAATGAATCTGGAGAAGTCACCAACAGACAGTAATTTTTTCATGACACCTAAATAAATTAGTTCTAACTCTTTACTATGGTCTCCCTTGAAAGTCTGTAGGTATTATTTTCTCTTTGTGATCGTTGAAAAAAGTAAAGATGATGGGGCACAAAAGACAAGGGACATGGGATACTAAAGACGTGTATGTTCTTAACAGAATAATCCCATGTGTGTTCTTCTTAAATCTTTTTCTTAACGTCATATATTTTTGATATGTGGAAAACGGATATATATTTTTAACTTTAGTCAGTATAATAAATGTTCTCACCTAATAGTTCATGCAGAATAGTTTCTGTAAGCCATTCTTAGCTTAGGTTATTGATGTTAATCAACAGAAAAAAATGTATATGTTTAAAAATGAATAGCCTTAGATTATGGCCTTTCAAAGGCTCGCAAAATTGTTCATGTGGCCCGAGCAGAATTTGAGTTTAATATCCCTGGTCTAGCAGGTTGTTTTGAGCAAGTTTAGATGTGTTTGATACACCAGGTGTGTGCCCATCTCCATTCTCACAGTGCATGAGGTGAAAATGACCACAAATAATAAAATACAGAAAGGATATTTTAAATCACTAAATATAATCAATAAAGACATACAAATCAATATAACATTGGCTTATATCTATCAAATAGTATTTTTAAAACCATGGGTCACTCAGTTTCAATGGAATTTGAGATTAACATTTACTTAATGGCTGAAATATGAGGGGCTTCTGCCCCACTTGCACCTATGGACAAGCTGACACTTTTTTAATGGTGTTATACTCAATAGAGCCACAGGGGTGTCTTCTGTCTTGTCTCCCATTTTTTAAGTATTTACTTGGTCAACTCTTCCAGTTTTATAAAGTGGAATTTTTGTGGTGGAATCACCTGAAACTGATCCATCTTGCTGCTATTTCCCACACGTTTGTCGATACACTTAGCCAGCTATCAAAATGTGATGCCAGTTCATGGAAGAAAGTTTTCCACTTTTTGCACTGAATGTAATGTAATGTTCTCTGTATTTTTTTCAGCAAGGAAATCCTCAAATTAATCCTCAAAGTAATCATCTACCATCTAAAAGCAGGATTCTGACACCATGTTGTTTTAGGATTGACTGAGATGATATTTAAAAAAGCAAACAGTATGCCTACAGAACTTGTGTCTTACTCTGTAACTCTTTATAATATAATTCTTTACACTACAAGTTTACCAGGTATCCACAGTGTTACTGTCAACTAATATACTATCTTCCTTGTTCATCTTCAGTTTCCTTTCAAGCCACTTGATTGTGTAACTATCATTAATGTTATGCCACCCAAAAAGTATTTACTGCCTTGTCTGACCACCCCATTAAAATGTTCTTGGGGGCACCAGTGTAGTGCACAAATATATAAGGTATATAGTAGTGGGCAATAAAATACACAGGTGGGGGGAGAAATATGTAACTTCTGTAGAGCTCATTTTAAAAATCCTCTGACTTCATATGAAACTGTCACGGTGTCTGTTAGTGGCCTGAATAGGCCTATAAGAAAGCAGCTGTATTTTCAACAGTGACATTTCAGCACCTTCAAAAAAAGAGGACCAGCTCTTAGTTCTGTACCATCTGAACTCATTTCACCAATATCTTAATATCTGCTTATATCTTTTTGTATAAGCAGTCCCTTTCAAAGTTTTCCTGGTTAATTGCACAGTAAGGTAAGAATTCCTCTTACTAATCTGTCAGAATATGAAAAAAATTTTTACTCTGCAGCATTTTGGCAAACACAAAATAACTAACCTCAGTAAACTACCTCAGTGAACAATGGACAGATAAATGTTTGTTAGGTACAATTAATTTCCAAGGTGCTGCAGCAATAAAGCTAGAAATAAAGTAAATAAAGTAATATTGAGACCCTATTGTAATATTGTAATCCTGCCAATGCCAAGTATGTTTTTTCAAACTTTTTTTATACCTTAATTTTCAGAAAAATATCATGTCTCTTTTTCTCACATTCTACATCTTCTAAGGAATTGCAGGAAAAACATTTGAAGCAAAGCTGATACCTAAACTAAACAGAAGTGAGAATCACTATTAAGGGCGTTTTCACACCTGGCTCGTTTGGAGCGTTTGTTTGGGAACCTGGTGTGTTTTCTTTCTTGGTTCGGTTCATTTAAACATATATGAACACGGCAATCATGCTCGGATCCGCACCAAAACAATCGGTCTGAGCCCACCTGAATGAGGTAGTCTCGGCCCAGTTGCAAACAAACTCTGGAGAGGTTCGCTTGTGGTGAGAAAGCAATCCGACCCAACGGACCAAAGAACCAACCTGTATAGCAATGCATGACGGGAACTGCGTTATGTAAAAAGCGTGTTTGTTTTGATAATGGTTTGCAACATGTTTTCAACGGTTTAACTACAGGACGAGGTAAAATTCCTCATTGAAATTTGGTCGAACATATTTCTGAACAACTTCCAAAAAACGTATAAAAACACCAAGGTTTACAGTTTTTTTTAGCGAGCAATTCTGAAAAGTTATAGCGATTAAATTGACAGGCAATAAGTATGCTGATAACCATGCTGATAACTACAGCTAAAAATAAAGCCACAATAAGCTCGCGGAGCTGCTATCTATCCATCTTGATGGATGACCGCTATGAGCGGAACCACGGAACATAAACAGGAGCACTCTGACCAATGAGAGGACAGTTTACTCTCATGTGACTTACATAAACACATTTTGAACTCTGAAATGTTGCCTTGTGAAAGTGAACCGAGACAAGGAGAAAATGTAACATTGTCACAATTTCCCGTTTTGGAACAAAGCATAGATATACAGGTCTGAAAATGCCCTTAGATGGTAGACCAACCCTAACTATCTGTCTTGGCTTTTGACTTCATCAATCTCTGGCTCAAAAACCAAGGAAAAACTGGCTCATACTTTTTTGTGATTCTAATGTCAATTGTTAGCATTCTTAAAATTTTTCACATATTTTGTACACATATTAAGATAAGATACATGAAGATATGGGAAAATTTGTCACATTCACATCCACCTAGGGGCCCTGAGGAGTTATTTCCACTAATCCACCAACAGAGGTGCAAGTCTATGGTATCCAGGCATCCACTGAACCACGAAGATGAGTCGTAATGCAGAAAGTCAACAGAGCAGGGCAGGAGCATGGATGATGAATTAGGGAGGTCTGAGCATCAAAAGACTTTTCTAAAATCAGGTAAACATTCGCAGTGTTTAACTGCAATATTTACAAATTAAAAAGATCAAATAACAAGATACTGTATACTAGTGTGTAAAACTGGATTATGCTACTCAACTAACTGATACTGCAGCTGCAAGAGATTCTGACTAGTGCTGATATGTTTAAAATGTCACCAGTCCACCAGTCAACATAAGGACATGCTTCCAGGCAGTACAAACAAAGGGTGCACTGACCAATAAACTTTTTTTTCTTTTTTTTGGCAAAAGTCAGCCATCAATCCCATTCACCCCCAGAGAGGCATCATTGCGGATCATTGGTCCATATATTTGATTTGGCATAGTTTTTACACCTGATGCCCTTCCTGATGCAACCATCTCCAGTTTTATCCAGGCTTGGGACCAGCACCGGGCACTGCAGTGTGCAACCGAAAAGTGTTGGAATCGAACCCAGGCCGCGATGGTGAGAGCACCGTGGCCTAACCATTAATCCTCCAGAGACCTGCCATTGGTTTTGCAGCTAAATAATTATATTGCTAAATAAATAATTTATTTTCATATAGGTGAGTCAGACTTACTTCCACTTTTTGCTTCTGAGAAATTCTTCTTCTTTTTTTTATCAGTTTATTAATCATTTTGCACTATAGGCAATTTTGTGGTCATCACTAAATGCAAATAATTTTTACTACTTGCTACAGCAATCAAACATCCCAGTTTACCAAAATACTTTATGCCAGTGAACTCCCCCAGATCTGCACCTTTACCTAAGAGAAATGCTATACCAAAAGGCTTGACTAAACAAATAGATTTTCAACAAAACCTAACATTTTACTTTCCAATTAAAGATTTTGTAGGTTGAGTATGTTGTAGGTTCAAGGGTTTGTAGAACACCCAAATGTTCTTTGAAAA
Source organism: Pangasius mekongensis (assembly GCA_033441845.1). Taxonomy (NCBI): domain Eukaryota; kingdom Metazoa; phylum Chordata; class Actinopteri; order Siluriformes; family Pangasiidae; genus Pangasius; species Pangasius mekongensis. Next base: position 11,742 of record JAKKZJ010000268.1, read on the forward strand.
GACTGGAAGAAGGCAACCACATCTTTTGACAAAGTGGATGTATTTATTTCTGTGCTCAGAGAGAGCTGTAAAAGTAAAGTCTTCACATTATCTTGCCCCAAGAACCAAATATGGTAGTGTATGTCTGAGGTCTGAGGGTGTTTTGACATGCCCTGACATTTGTGCATTTTTCATTTGCTTATAAAAATATAAATGGGTAAAGTCTGATTACACTGTAATCAACACAAACTGGGCTACAATAATATGGAATACAGGAATATGAGTACAGGAACTTGTATTTCTTGCTTGCCTGTTTATGTTAATTCCAACAAGATCATAGAAATTCCCTCAACTGTAAATACACTAAGACCTGTGTTCGTGCATTATACATACACACTCCTTGCATCAAAGAAACAGCCCCGCACTCTTTCTTGCTGTAAGAACGTTCTGCAAAAAGTTATTGAAATGTTCCAGTTTCATGTTACATAAAACATCCCTCTACTTTCCCCTTAGGTTGCAGAACCTTTTATATTTTCTAGGAACATTTATTGTGTCCTATCAAAACTACAAATAAACACATAGCTAAATTAATCTTAATTCCCAGTAATGGGAGGACAGCCTAAATTTGGTTTTAGTGGGATAAGAACACATCTGTAATGAGACAAACAAAGGTTAACCACAAGCTGATAAAATCATAAAATCTTTTGTCACATTGTCTTTTCACTGAACAATTTGAACTGCCTTGAATTGCCATGACACACAACTGAGATTAATGGGTTTGTAGCATTTATGTGAATCTCAGGGTTAGATATTTTCCTTATGCTGATTCCAGCCAAGAGCAGTGCAGCTGCATTCAAGTATTTGTCAACTCTCATTTGATACATTTAAAAGTAATAAAATGTATGGCTGTGGTTTCCAAAGTATATTGCCAGCAAGGTGAATCATTGAAAATGGTAGTAAATGCTATGATTGTTTGCCAGTTGCACCCTGGCACAAGTGAAATCAGCGCAGTGTTGTTCTGACTTTTAGTGACTTTCATTTACACTAAGCTCAACTAAACATTGTATGCTGACTAGAGAGATGTCTCAATGAGTGAAAGCAATATACTAGTAAATGTTTAGAAACAGAAAGCCAATTAGATAATTTTATGTGAGTATATCCACTTTATTAAGAATATCTTTACACCTGCTCATTCATGCAGTTATCTAACCAGCCAATCATGGCAGCAGCTTAATGCACAAAATCATACAGATGCAGGTCAAGAGCTTCAGTTAATGCTAACATCAAACTTCAGAATGAAGAAAAAGTGTGATCTCTGTGACTTTAACTGTGGCATGGTTGTTGGTGCCAGATGGGCTGGTTTGAGTATTTCAGAAACTGCTGATCTCCTGTCAATCACATTCTCTATCATGGCATTCTCTAGCATAGCATTCCTAGAATTCCTATTCTAGTTTACCTAGAATGGTGTGAAAAAACAACAAAAAAAATCATCCTGTGAAATGGTCTGCAGGATGAAACACCTTGTTGATGAGAGAAATCAGAGGAAAATGACTAGACTGGTTTGAGCTGACAGGAAGTCTATAGTAACTTACATAAATACTCTTTACAACCGATGTAAGCAGAAAAGCATCTCAGAATGCACAACATATCAAACCTTAAGGTGGATGAGCTACAACAGCAGAAGACCACATCAGGTTCCACTCCTGTCAACAAAGAACAAGAATCTGAGGCTATCATGCGCACAGACTCACTGAAACTGGACAGTTGAAGAAAGGAAAAAGACCAGGGCCCGTATTCACAAAGCTTCCTAAGCCTAAAAGTTGCTCCTAGTGACGAAATTCGAAGTAAATTCTTAGAATTATGACGTTTTCTTAGAATTTCCCCTTAAATTTAGGACTAAATCTTAATAAAGATAAAAATGATTCACGAAACATCTTAGCCCTAAAAACAGATCCTAAGGTAAAAATTGTTAAGAGTAGAGAGGAGGACTTTTAAGAGGCTTAAGAGTTTCTATAGCAGAGGACAAAAT
>JAKKZJ010000269.1:0-13736 GCA_033441845.1 Pangasius mekongensis
ATAGGGATAGGTGGAGAGTGATGATTCGCTGTGGCGACCCCTGAAGGGAAAAGCCGAAAGAAGAAGAAGAAGAATGTTGTGGAGCGTCCAAGAACGTTCCTGTTATCACTTACGTTTTAACAGCTTAAACAGACATTATCTTACCAGCCTCGCTTTTTTCCTCTCTTGAAGTTAATAAATCAAAAATAGTACTTTCTGTGTCAGATAACTGTTACAGAGCACTGACAGTGGAGACTCCTTACAAAAATCACCTTAAAGAAAACATTTTTTTTAGAGTAAAATCAGTCAGAGCTGTGCTGTTATAGAAAATTAAGCAACACCTTCTGACCAATCACATCCTGCTTACATGTTGTGACTTTGTTGTTGCTGTTTTTAAAAGCACTTTAAAAGTGTGAGAACTTTTTCATCTTCTTATCTCACAGGACCCTATCTGAGTCCTTCGTATCCAAAAACCTCAAAACCGCTATGGAAAAAAGTGTCTGTCACATCGGAAGGCCTCATTCGTTTGTCTGCTCTGACAGAGTGAGTTAGGGCTTCGCTGACGTGCAGCCATGTTAACAGGTCCTGGCGGAAAAGCTTTAGAGCTCAAATGTAAACGGTGGGTGTGTAAATTTGGCCTTGCTTGGGCAGTTTAACTGCCCTATTGTTACTCCTTAAAAACAAAAACTTCAACCCGCTCACTGATAATGAATCTCTAATGTCACCTGGGCTGACAGATAGTGGTGTGTGTGTGTTTATGTGTGAGTGTGAGTGTGTTTGGAGATGTGTTTGCTGTTTGCATGCCAGGAATTCTGTGAGGATTTTGTAAGAATATAATCTGACAGGATGATCTCACACAAACTCAAGTCACAACTGTGACGAAGTTTTCAGAATGCAGAATGAGATTACAAGCAGATTCAGTCACGGCGAGTTTGTCGTTTTTTTCGTTCGGGATGTGTGTTTGATCGTTGCGTACACAAGATTGTTTGAGAAATTTAGAAGAATAATTTCGAACCTCGTTCAAACCTAAGGAGCAATTTTTCACAGAGGATTAATTGCTGAGTGTCGTGTTGTAATAGTCTGAAAAAGGCCGTGTCTTGGAGAAAAGTGACCTGTGTGAATAATCACATGATGAAATGTTTTTACTTCACGTTTCATACATTTTTCACATGAAATTGACTTTTCTTTTTTTTGTTATTTTTGCAACATTTTTTTGCAAATTTCTCATTATTTATTCTCATGTCTGTTTTTCATATGTTATGCATGTGTTTTTATTTTCATATGCGATTTCTCGTGACTCATTTATGCTCACGTGTTCATGTTTCACACGTTTCCTGTGCAGAATTCTTTCTCAAATGCGATTTTTCGAATGATTCATTTAATCACACATTTTCTTTTTTTATACGCAGTGCAAGTGGTTTTATATTTTAAATATGTTTTCTCATTTCTTTTCACATGTTCGTTTTTCACAAGTTGTGCGTGCAGATTTATTCTTTGAATGCAATTTTTCTTGTGATTGATTTATTCTTATTTTTCAGATTTTTTCTGAATAATAATTCTTTTTCACGTGTGTGCACATTCACATGATGTCATATTTCAGGGGTGTAACATGTACAATACACTTTCATACACTTTTTTTCAAATTCATATTTATCACATGTGAAATGTATGAAATTTTTTCCATAAAAGGCTTTTAGCCATTTTGTAGATGTGTGTAGATGTTTCTACACAAAATTGGACAAGAAAATAATCCAACAGCATGTTTGTGTTTTTACTGTTGCGCAGACGAATTGCTGAGTGTCAGCTTCATGAGCTTTATGTTACTAAACAGCAAAATCCGACAGTGTGATCAGACACAAACGCAACCGCTGATCAAGGACGGCTCACTAGAGGAAGAGCCGTCCTTTACGTGGAAAGATCTTTCATCAGGTCCTCACATCTGTGCGGCTGTTTGCTTTCGGACATCAGTGTGGAAAACCGTCTTTAACCGGGCCTGATAAGGGTTACGAAAGAGCTGCCATTAGCCAAACTTGACATTCTTTTGATGCTGGAGTTGCAGAGATATTGCTCAGAGTGATAAGGATAATAGCAGCGATAAACTCAGTGCTAGAATGTGTGTGTGTGTGTGTGTGTGTGTGTGTGTTATTGTATGATGGCTCTGTTTGTCTTAACACTAATGAAAGCCAGGAAAGAGACTCTCTAATAATGTTTAATTATTGCAGTGTTAATTTATCAAAAAAAAACCTCGCTCTGCTTTCCTCACAGGCACGGGGTGAAACCTCCGTATGAACTCGTATGGAAGGTCTCGCCCTTTACAGCTCTCTTCTGTCCTGTATCTTTTTTTTAAATCTCATACTCTTTGTTTGTTTGTATCTCTGGGGTCATTATGGGACTAAACATTGGCCAGATCACAAAGAGCAGGATGGTTAATATGTTTCAGCGGCTCCATTAGTCAAAGTCTGGGGGGTATGCAGTGTGTGTGTGTGTGTGTGTGTGTGTGTGTGTGTGTCTGTGGGTGTGTGTGTGTGTAGCCTTTCCCCTCTCAACATTTCAGTGCTGACAGTGATCTTAACACCTTTTTAGAAAAAGAGAAGTGGAAACAGAGAGAGAGACAGAGAGAGAGACAGAGAGAGAGAGAGAGAGAGAGAGAGAGAGAGAGAGAGCAGCACTTCCTGTAAACGTGCCCAATCTTGCTGCCATCAGATGGTTATCATTAATAGGAAAAGAGTGAACGAAAAAAAGAAAACGTAACGATAAGTGGAGGAGGGAGGAAGAGAGAGAGAGAGAGAAAACAGTTGTGAAAGTGATGAGAAAAGGAAGTGATGGTAGACATAAACAGAATTAACTGTATGGGTGTGTATCCATGTGTGTGTGTGTGTGTGTGTGTGTGTGTGTGTGTGTGTGTGGTTATCTAAGACCGCTCATATCTACAGACTGACACCTTCCTGCTTCTTTTCCAGGCACATCCGGCAATAACTCCAATCTTTATGGGACAAGTGTGTGTGATGTGAGTGTGTGTGTGTGTGGTGTGTGTGTGTGTGTGTGTGTGTGAAGAGACAGCTACTGTTGTTTCCTTAACTTATGAGGTTCTTGTATATGAAATGAACGTGTTAAAGATTAAAAACTCTCACTGACTGTATTGTTTGTGTCTCACTAGGATGAGTGACATTCTGAAGAACAAATCAGATCTGAGCACAATAGTGTGTGTGTGTGTGTGTCTGTGTGTGTGTGTGAGAGAGAGAGAGAGAGAGAGCAAGAGAGCCACACCCTCACTTACTCACTGCCTATTGTTATGAACGTGAGAAGACGTATGGGCTGAGTGTGGGACACAACACACCCCTTAGCAACAAACTAACACACACTGTTACATATTGCGAGTTAAATACTGCATATCTCAGGAACACCATCAGCTGACACCTTATCTCCAGACACTCACACGCTCGCCTGTGCCAAAATGTAACCACCACACACTGGCTATATTTCCTGCTTTTAACAGTTCTTTGTGAGAACTCGCCAATATCCTTATTGTGCTTTTGTAATCCATTTGTAATTTAAAAGTAGAAATTTGAGGAGATTTAGATGGTTACTTTGTGTTTGTCTACTTTTAGACACATTCGTGCGTGTGGCCCAGGTCGGCTTAGATGGTGCTGGGGTAAGAAGGGTAACCAAATTCAGTATGGCATGGTTTCAGTGCAGTTCGATTGGCAGCGCAAATAGAAACAACATGGACTGTACGACCTACAGGTTAGTTTTATTGGAGAAAAATCATATTTCAATAATAATAATAATAAGAAGAAGAAGAAGCAGAAGAACATCAACAACAACAACAACAGCAACAACGACAATAAAAACAGTTGGGTTTCCGAGCTCTTTGTGCTTGGACCCCTAGTATTCAATTAATTTTTTTTTTTTCAATTCAGTTTTATTTGTACAGCGCTTTTAACAACAGACATTGTCACAAAGCAGTTTTACAGAAATATATAAATTCAGGATATACATTTTTAATTTAGGAATTTATCCCTAATGAGCGAGCCAGAGGCAATGGTGGCGAGGAAAAACTCCCTGAGAAGACATGAGGAAAAACCTTGAGAGGAAGCAGACTCAAAAGGGAACCCATCCTCACCTGGGTAGTAAATACTTTATGTACAGTATGTTGCATATTTCTCAAGGTTGCTGACAAATTTGTTTATGACTAAGGCCTAACACATAATGGGATAATGTGGAAACAAAGAATAACATACCATGAATAAAAAAAAATAAAAGTAAACCATAAGTGAAAGGTGCATTTGGGGAGTAGGTATAGAGTAGCATAGTCAGATATTAGGAGGGAAAATCATAAAGGGTTTAAATGTAAATGTAATGAGCAGTTTATATTATATATTAAGCTCATGTTGGTTATGAGGAAGGGGTGATTTAGGGGTTGGGTTTTTTTGTTTGTTTGTTTGTTTTTTGCTGAGTTTGCGATAATTTTGGAAGGTAGCCCACTGAAAAGAGGATGGGATGAGATGGTCAGGACAAGAGCGAAAAAAAAGTCTAGTCTTGACAAGGCAGCTAATTTGTGGCTCGAGAATGAGAATTGGATCCAACACTGAAATATGAAGTGTACTCACATCTGCACACCTTTCCTAGAGTTTCGGAACCGACCAGCAGGATTTCTGTTTTATCATCGTTAAGTTTGGAAAGATCAGAGCAGCCTCTGTGCTTTATGTCACACACACAGGCACTTAATGAGCAGGAGGCATAGCTGGACCCGAACGAGCGCTAAAATAAATCTGTGTAATGTCGGCAAAGCAGAGAAAATTGAGGCTGTGATGTTGTATAATGTGACCAAGAAGTAGCATGTAAATTATGAATAGAAGAGGGCCAAGAACAGGTCTCTGTGGGACACCTTGATTTAGGGGAGCAATATTGTCTCTCAGTGAGAAGAAAGGAACTGTGCCAGTAAAACCAATGGCAGAGAGGGACTATGTTCTGGCAGATTGTCGGAGGATAAACTAAGATCAAATAGGATATAAATATTAAGGACCAGAGTGTGTAGAGAGTAGTAGGTCACAGCTCAGTAGGATCAAGACGAAGTCTCTTACAGCAGAACGGCAGCTGAGGCAAAAGAGTAAGTGATCATGTGGAAACAGGAGCAGAGATATTAGATATTAGATAAACATGTTTGCAGGAGGTAGGAGGAGCATGATCTAACTGACAGGATGATGAGTTATGCCTTATGATTATCTCGGTGATAAAGATTGGTGGGTGTGAGTAAAGCTAAAGTAGAGAACACTGCAAAAACTGACATGATAGTAAGTGAAAATATTGTCATTATGGGCAACTCTATGTCATATTTCTTATCATGAGATTACTAATAAATCAAATATAAGAAGTGTTTTTTACATGGTTTCACTGGTTTAAGCTTTAAATGTTCTTGTTCTATTAGCAGCTCATTTTTGCTTCTTTCTAGGAATAAATTTCTTTCATTTCTTAAAATGAAAACAGGACTATTTCAAGCTAGGGATTAGTAAAAAAATGAAATGAAATAGGTTTAATGATCTTGCTTATTGTAATCTTCTAACTGGAAATACTAGATACTCAAGATATTTTCACTTACTAAGACATCGGTTTTGGTAGTGAATCAGAAAAAGAAAGGGGGAGAAAACGTGCATGATGAGTGAGTGAGTGAGTGAGTGAGTGAAAGTTTGTACAGTGAATTAGTAACTCAGCATTTATGTATATTATATCAGTATTTATGTATATTAGTATCAGTATGAGTATCAGTATTATGGAATAATAACTGCACAAAAACATTTTTAAAACTTAAATTTTTTGCATGTACTATATCTTTGTTCAACCAGCTTCATGAATGTCATAAATATGCTTTATGACAATAAATATGCTCTTTTCTATCAGAATATACTGTACGTTCATTAATGTGTATGCAAACCTTTACTGCTACTATATATACAGTAGTAAGGGATTGTTATTGATTCTTAATCACCTTGTAAATGCTTTGGCAATAATTCTTATGAATCAGTTTGTTTTTCCGATAAGAGCTTCCAACAAAAGGAAAACTGAAACTGAGAGAGCGAGAGGGAAAGGAAGAGGTTCACCTGGAGCTAAACCTGCCAGACACGACAAGCCGCTCCATCTGTTCAGACAGGCTGAGCTTCCTCACTCCCTCACAGGGGGCACAGACGATGACAGATACGGAGAACCCGCAGTGACCCGTGCCACCGGCTTATGGAACACACACACACACACACATACACACAGAGCTTGTTATACAGAAACAAACAGTACAGGACTCTGTGTGTGAGCAGCCAGGTTCTGTTTCCTGCACAGCCAGTAGGAGTAAATAAAAAAAAAAGATATAAAGTTTGATGGCGTACGAATAAAAAAATGTAGCCATATTAAAAAGGTGAGTTTGTGATGGCTAACTGGTAAGAACCAATTTGTATAAAAGGTTAACATCAGGCCCAAGGTGGATATTGATCCTATCTTCAACAGTTGTTGGTAATGGAGTCTTGAACCCTGATGATAATAATAATATACTACAAACAAAAAAACAAGAAAATCAGGAGAATGAAAACAAAACAAAACCTGCTGTCATGCCCTCATTAGCAGACGTAAATGTTAGCCTGACATGTGTGTCTTTCCAAACACACGCTGGAAGCTCTCATCTGACCCCATGGCTTAGTGTGTGTGCCTGAAGGACTGCAGTAGCCTAGAGACCCAGGACCTTTGACCTGTGCAGGGTCATCGATCGCTCTCGGCGAGCCCTTCATCTTGGGCCTGTCCTGGTCTTTATCGTCATGTGATCCTCAAATCAATTAAATGTAACATTCCTCTAAGCTGCAGTCATTTCCGTCCTGCAACTAAAGCTTTCTGTTCAGCTTTGTGCGGCCATTCAGAGGGCTTCTCTCTCTCTCTCTCTCTCTCTCTCTCTCTCTCTTCCCACTCTCTTCCTTTACTGGCAGTTGTTTATTTATTACTTTACAATAGTCACCCGAGTTAAAAAATTCAGGTAGAAATTGTATGTACACAGCCATGTATTTCTTATATACAGCCTTTAACTGTATTTTTTTATTCAGTATGCAGTACACTGTATACAGTAACCACTTTATCCTGCTCAGGGTCGCAGTGGAAAGTTAAAAAACAACTACTGAGGCACGCATCTTCCACCTGCTCTAACTGGCCATCGTTTTCATGCACCATGCTAATATAACTACTTATTATAATATGTGATCTTTGTTTTTTCCTTTAAAGTGTTCCTGTTATTGCTAAAGTTCCATGTGTTTTCTGTCAATGTCCTCTTCCTCTTGTTCCCGCTCTCTAATGATTTCAGACACACACACACACACACACACACACACATATATATATATATATATATATATATATATATATATATATACAGTATACATGCACATATATACATACATACGTATTAAACACAATGAAATTTACTTAAAGAATTAGAATAGAATAAAATAAGATAGAAAATTAGAAAATGTATAAGGTGCAGTATTTGTTTTGTGCAATTATGACAATCTGGATGCAATGCAGTGTGTAAACAAAGCAGTTCTCAGCAGTCGGATAGTCCAGAGTGCAATAGTGTAGCGTAATTACACTCCCTGTAGCAGTGCTAAATGTTGAGTGGAAATATAAATGTCCTTTAGTAGTGCGAGTGGTCATTATTAAGCAGCTGTATTGCCTGAGAAATAAAAGTGTCCCTGAGTCGGAGTGTGTGCTCTGATGCTCGGGTGGCTAGGGTCTTTTATGAGCCTCAAAGCTCTCCTTATGCTTCACCTGGTGTAGAGGTCTTGGAGGGAGGGAAGCTCACCTCCAGTGATGCCCTGGGCCGTTCGTACAACCCTCTGCAGAGCTCTGAGCTTGAAAGCAGTGCAGTCCCCAAACCACTGCTTTCGAGCTCGGTGGTTAGTATATGGACATTGTGTAAAAGTGCAACTGATTAATTTTCACACCTGGAAAATAGGATTTCATACCTAATTCACATAATAGAGATATTCCTCAGTGTGAATGTAGGCAGCGTAAAGCCTGAAATTATTAATTTTTTTTCTTGGCAGAGGACATACACCTATCTAAATGTATCATGACTATCCACAAAATGGTTGTATCTCAATATAAGCTACATATACACTGAAAAAAAAAGTTTACTTGATTCACATGTAATTTCATTTATGTCATTTAGATCAAATAGATCATATTTTGTCTTTCAGTTTACTTACTTTGGAAAATAATTGTTGTTGTGATATTTATATTTTATTTTAATTGAAATGATGTAATTATTTAAAGCTAGTAGATTTTCAGTATTGATCAGAAATTGATTATAGCAAGTGCTACATGTGGAAAATAATCTGATAATTGCAAAATAAGTTATATTTTGTTAATAAATCCAATGTATTTCTATGCACTTAAGTAATCTGATAATGGACCAATACTATATGACTCAGTCAATAATCACCTTTTTTTTTTTTCAAAATATATAACGAGTGAGCCTCTACAGCTGCTTTGCAGAAATAAAATGCTTTGGGACTTGCTGTAAAAAAAAAAAAAAAGAACTTCAAGGTGAAAATAATCAACTAATAATAATAACCAGGCCACATCACATCATCCCATGGATCAGTATTTTCCCATTACAGCATGCTCTGCTTGTTTTATTTCTTATATAGTATTCTTTTTATGTGAATAGTTGAGTAACTTCCAAAATCTGATAATGATAAGATAATGTATGTATATGTAAATGCACTCATAGTCCCAAGACACTTCTCTAGTGCTCAATAAGAGAAGAAATACCCTTCATTCAGCTTTACTTTCACAGGTCTGACTGGATTCACCAATTAAATTTCAATGTAATTATCTTTCAAAAGGACACAGTTTTGATAAACAATATTTGGGCAAAAGTCTTAATCAGATAATACCAGATAGATTCATTAAAAGAATTACGAATATGAGTATAGTTTCATGGCTTAAGATTGAAGAACCACAACGCAGGATTCGCTCCCGCCTCATTTGTCACTCTGTCAGCAGAGTGCACGAGCGGATGGGGAAATTAGGAAGTATGTTTTCCAGCATGGAGCAGCTGTGTGTGTATGAGTGAGGGCAAACCGGATGAACAGGAAGACGAATCGCCAGTGGCTAGTGTGACTTCCTGTGTAGGTCCAGGCCGGAGAGGAGACCCATGGGAGACAGGACTAATCACAGCAATCAGCATCATTAGAGCCATTTAAACCACCCAGAGAGGGAGAGAGAACGAGCGAGAGAGGGCCTGTCAACGTTTGAAGATGCGGTGAGCTAGTGAGCTGCACTTAAGCAGTTGTGTGGAGTAAAATTTGGCCCACTAGGGAAATCACAGGAAACTCGCACACTGCGCCATGCATCCTCACTCTTCACAACAGGAAGAGCTTTTATTTTTACACACATGTTGTAATGGACAGGTTTGAAAACGTTTCCTCAAAGGACATCACTACACAAATGTGGAGAAGGATGGAGAGTCTGGTGAGCTGCCAGTCATTCTGCCAGTGTCTCTGTTCTTATTGTTTTAACGCAGACACGCCACATATTAACCTAAATACTGGGAAAGTTCCTCCGCTTGGATGTTGATGTTGAAAGTTCAGTAACTGGTCAAGAGGAACTTGTGATAATGTAAAACAGAGCAATAAGTGATGAGGTCATCCTGTTCAGAACAGCAGTTACTCACCTCATCAAAAATAAATACTCTGTAAAAGCTGAAAATATTCACACAAGTTAAAAGCAGAAATGTATAAACTCTTTAAATTTGCTTGAAGCACAAAAGTAAAAGTTTAAGAAAAGCTATAAGAAAGTACAAGAAAAAGATGTCGGCCTCAAATCGCACATTAAATTAACATTTAATATTAACATTTACAATTACACACAGTTTTTTGTCAATACTTTTAATGCTGAGTTCAGACATCCAAACATCTGTGTCAGTGCATGAGGTGGTTTAATCAGTTCAGATCATGCCATCTTCTCCCTTCCTCTGTCTTTCTAACGTTAAAACTAAGTGCAAGCTTATCTTCATAATATGTGTGATGTGTGATGTGCGATGTGTGATGTTAGGTATCAGCGGCGTGACACACACACTTTATTTCCCGTCCATAAATGCATAAAATGTAACCATTGTGGTGTTCAAAGGATTTAAGACAATAAGCTTTTATGGAAGACCATATAATCATTTCCTACAGTGTGACCCATGAGCTGTACCGTATTAGAGCTGTGTGCATGTATGTGTGTGTGTGTGTGTGTGTGTGTGTCTGTGTGTGTGTGTGTGTGCATAAAGTGTGGCGATTTGGCTTGGAGATTTGGTGTGCAGAATGCAAATAATTTTTATGGTTGTACACTCATTCTACACAAACTGTAACCATTTCCTACAGTGTGACCTGAGTGCAACCTATGACCTATATATAAAAATGTGTGTGTGTGTGTGTGTGTGTGTGTGTGTGTGTGTGTGTGATAAGATTGTATATGTTAGAATGTGGCCTGGAGCAGCAGCAGGTCAGTCCCAGTCTGAGTAAATGAGTGTTTGCTCTGCCTGTCAGTATGATGAGTGAGACGAAGACAGATCTAATTGAGCTCTAATGTATTTGCATTATAAGGGGCAGAACATGGCACACACAACACACACACTTACATACCTACACTTTAGACATGCAGATAGGTCCACACAAGCTTATTTGGTTACACACTCACAACCAAATCACTACATCCGACAAACGCCAATGAGCAATGACGTCATCTGTAGTCACTGAATGGAAAGACTGTGTGTGTGTGTATGTGTGTGTGCACAAGACAGGAAGTATGCGTTTGCTGTGTTTCCTGCATAAGAGAGCATAATCAGACGGGTTGTGGAAATGTTCTGGGCCGGATCTGACCCAGGTTCCGTGATAAGGCAAAAAAAAAACTACATACTTCACACACCAGAAGGCACACACTCGCAAATCTGTCTCACATACAGTCAAAATTACAGTACATGCAATTAATTATTATGTTTTACATATATGTATATCAATAGTCATGTAACTACTGTCTGCCAACTACGCTTAGTGTAAAACACACACAGACACGCAAGTAATAAAATAAGACCATCTGACGTCGCTGCACAAAGATATAAGCACTAAGGCATTTTTAACCTGAGGCATTCATAAATAAACAGCATACTTTCAGTGCTTTGAAATGATTTAGGTAATGAAAACAATGAACATGATTAATGTCCCAGTGACATTTCTTAGGAATAAGGCATTTTATACAGCATAAGTCTGTATGCACATTTCAGATAAATGACTTAAACTATCTATAGGCCATCCCATCCCACAAAAACTGAAACTATGCTTATTCCATTTTTTTTTACATTACCAAAGGTTCCACTTTTAGGATAGTTAGTATATCAGGGCTTCCCAAAGTAGGGGTCACGAGTTCACTATCACGACACGCAACACTAGCATAGGAACTCATCAGTAAAAACATCCATCTACGTCTGCTAAACACACTAGCGTTGTGTTTCAAATATATACTTACTTATCTACTATTCTATACTGTTATTGAGCTTTAACACCAAAAACCAAGAGGTTTTCCTCTTACAGAGTCAGTGTTTGAATATTAAGTGGAAGTGACTTGTGGCCAAGTACAGTGACCCATACTCGAAATTTGTGCTCTGCATTTAACCCATCCAAGTGCACACACACAGTAGTGAACACACACCCGGAGCAGTGGGCAGCCTTTTTTGCTGCGGCGCCCGGGGAGCACTGCCTTGTTCAAGGGTCTCACCTCAGTCGTGGTATTGAGGGTGGAAGAGAGCGCTGGTCATTCACTCCCCCCACCTACAATCCCTGCCGGACCCGAGACTCAAACCCACAACCTTCAGGTTCACCTTCAGGTTATAAGTCCGACTCCCATCCCATTAGGCCACGACTGCCCCAAGAACCTCTCTTAAGAATCTCTCATGTAGCATTCAAACCCACCAAAAGCTCTCTCTAGTGTACCAGTCTTCTAGATCTTCCAGATTAAAAAACACTTTTTAAAGTAAAAACAGAGTTTTAGATTTGAGACCCAGCTCATGACAATAAAACATAAAAACAGCAGCACAAATTATGACTTTAAGGCACAAATGCAGCACAATATCTTGATTTTGATTTGTATTATTTTCATCAGCAGTTGAAAATTTATATATATATATATATATATATATATATATATATATATATACACACAATTTTTCTAGAACTTTTAAAATCTTTTCTAATTTCAATACAGCCTTTTAGTCAAAGGGAAAATATTACTACAAGCACTTCACAATAGCATCAGTAGCATCAGTGCACACGGTTTTATTTGTGTAGTTTTTAATAGATGTCACGCTTGCACATGAACACAGCGTGGGACAGTAGTGTGTTTGTCACGCCTGGCACAGACATCGTCCTTAAGGCTCAATATGGACTCATATGAGAATCATGTGAGTACAGTGATGTCCTTTGGTTTGCGCTCTGATTGGATGCCATGATTAATTGTTCAGACTTATACAAAAAATGTCTTTGTTGCTGTGCTGTTATCAAACACTGGATCTAGTGAAGGCATTTATGTATCCTATACATGTGCCTTGATGAAAAAATGAGCACATAATACATCACACAAGTGGAAGAACGCAAACAACAGAAACTCTTCAGCTCACTCCATTAATGACAAACTGAAGCACAATTTTAATTTGGGAAAGCGCCTCGGACTGCTGACACGGTGCCAAAAGACTTTAAATGGGGGGGTAAAGGAAGAAAGAAACACTATGAAGAGGAGGCCTGAAGGCTGTTCACATCTCAAAACAGCATCACAAGACACTTGACACATAAAGGACACTGTTAATTACAGCCCCAATTCAATTAATCAAACTAGAGCACTAGTGGTTAAGACCTGAAACACTGAGTGTCTTTCTCGAGTACCTCTTAAAGGACGTAGAGTGTTTGTTCATGTGATTTTGCTGTGTTTGGGATCGTGTGTGTGTGCGCATGTGTATTTTTCAGAAACAACTCTCACTGGATGTTTTTTGCTTTTCACACCATTCTGTTTTTCAATAATGTGTGTGAAAATTAGAAGAAAAAGCCTTTATATGTCGCATACACTATGATGCCCCTGGAGCAGATAGGGTTAAGGGCCTTGCTCAAGGGCCCAACAGTGGCAGCTTGGTGGTGCTGGGGCTTGAACCCTGACCTTCTGGTCAGTAACCCAGAGCCTTAACCATTAAGCCATCACTGAAGATTTACTGAAATGCTCAAACCAGCCCATCTGGCACCAACAATCATGAGCGTTACTGAGATCACATTTTCTTCCTGATGTTTGATGTGAACATTAACCGAAAACCTGTATCTGCATGGCTTTATGCATTGTGCTGCTGCCACGTGATTGGTTGATTGGATAAACACATGAATCCAATCAACAGGTGCTCCTATACAGGAGTAGGAACAGAGCAGACTCTATGTTCTTAATAAAGCTCAGGTCCTTGAGTGTATGCAACAAGATGCTACATATGATCTACAAGTCGGTTCTGGTGGGCGCCATCTTTTACGCAGCAGTGTGCGGGGCTGTGGCATCGAAGCAGGTGATGCCAACAGCCTGAACAAGCTGATACACTATATTACCAAAAGTATTCGGTCACCTGCCTTGACTCACATATAATAATAATACATTTTATTTATAAAGCACTTTACATTTTAAAGAAAATCTCAAAGTGCTACATAAAGAGTCAT
>JAKKZJ010000270.1:0-13728 GCA_033441845.1 Pangasius mekongensis
TTAACGCAGTCGTGCTGTATCCCGCTGTTACAGAGAGAACATACCTTAAAATCAGAGCCCGAAAACGTCTTCGACATCCTGGAGGAGAGAAGGCGGGGCAGTGATGTAAGCCACGCCCTCAGGACTTTTAGCGCTCAGCCGTATCGCGGGGCCACGCCTCTGTCTGTGAGCGCCCTCAACGGGATGGTGCGGGAGTCACAGTTTCTACGCTACGTTATCTCTGAGGTGAGATTCGCCCTTCTGTCCGGTACTGTTTTTAACTATGGTGTGGAATGCTAGCTAAGGAATAAAACACTACGGGGCATGCTGGTATTGGAAAATAATCAACGAGTTATTGTTACCAACCAAAAGTTGATTATTTTCCCATTACAACACATCCTGAAATGTTTTTTTTTTCTTTTTCCCTCTTACACCACAGCAATCTGCCAACGATTACAGTGATCTCTTTATTAAAGACTGACGCGTCATAGTTTTTATCCATTTATTGTTGTTACGGTTAATATTGTAGGATGTCCGCAAAACAAGTTTTCACGTACGTTACGTTATAGCAGCTATACACAGTCGTTCCGTTTCTCTCTTTCCCAGTCTTTCTTTTTTTCTCTCTCTTGAAGTTAATGAAATGTAAAAAAAAAAAAAAATATCGCAGCTTGTCATGTTACCGAGAAAACCGCGAAGTGAAAACATAAAGTTACAGTTTTACCGCTGACACTGGAGACTCCTTCCATAAACGTTAAATAAACATCTCCTCGCACAAAACCTCACCATATCGACAAATACACGCCTTTTTAATGTGTTTATGTGCAGCGTCCGCTGTACAAGTCCCCGTAAGTGATGCGTTACTATAGCAACAGTAACGTGTCGGAACGAGCGCATTAATATAAACACGACGGTCAAAGCTCAAGTTACAGAAAATTAATCAACACCTGATTTCTGACCAATCAGATTTGAGAATTCAACAGCACCGTGGTATGAACGCGTTTATTATTGCCGCAGTTTTATCACAGTACGTATTTAATTATTTGCTGCGCTACTAGCTTATTATTAGCTATATTGTTAGCAGTTATTTGTTATTAGATTTGATATTAGATTAGCGAAAGAACCATTATTTCTTTATTTCCCCACTAATAAAAGATGATTGTGTCTCAGCTGTGTAACCATGGTAAGGCCTTGTTCATGTACCATGATGTTACTTTGTTTAAGGATTAAAATATATAAAAAAAGTTTTTTTTTTGTTTTTTTTGTGAAAAACCTGTGGCCAGTTTGACAAGGTCACAAAGAGGAAGTGATGATATTTCATATTTATCTACATTTTTCAGCTCTGTAAGATTTTACCACTCTTCTTCTTCTTCTTCTTCTTCTTATTATTATTATTATTATTATTATTATTATTATTATTATTATATTCCAGACAATTAGCTTAGTTTATATTTTAGAGACTTCAGAAATCTGAACAGTTTCTCACTTCAGTACCCACAGTGATGTCCTGTGAGTGAATGTGAATGTAAAGGTACACTCCGCGCAGATAGCCGTGGAGTCGGGCGAGCCGCGCGAGTGTGTGAGGGAGGAGGCCGTGAACATCTTAGAGGAGATGAGTCAGAACCTGCAGCTGAGCTTCATCCGCCTCATGGGTTTCGCTCTCACTAAAGTCTTCAAGAGGCTCTTCAGCTCCATACGGGTGAACGAGGACGGACTCGCACGGGTTAGACACGCCCCCTCACCACCACCATCATCGTCGTCTATGCGTTTCTCTCTGTGTTGTCCGAGCACCTTTATCTGTGTCTGTCGATCATTTTTAGCCTTCGTTTGAATGGTTTTTAGCACTTCCCCAAGTACGCATCCACCTCTA
Source organism: Pangasius mekongensis (assembly GCA_033441845.1). Taxonomy (NCBI): domain Eukaryota; kingdom Metazoa; phylum Chordata; class Actinopteri; order Siluriformes; family Pangasiidae; genus Pangasius; species Pangasius mekongensis. The sequence goes on from JAKKZJ010000270.1 coordinate 1,847, forward strand.
CACACTAGTGGTACTTTTACTCGCAGAAAAACACGTAACCTTGGTAGATACGATTGCCTCGGAGATTTCCTACAGACTCTGTGCAGTCGTAGTGATTTGTCACGTTGTAAGCGTACTACCTAGCTAGGATGGTAACTAGCTAGCTAAGTAAGTTTTAGTGCCAAGATTTAAAAATAGTTATGAAAAACCGAGTCTGAATGTAGCGAAATGTTATATTTTTGAAAATAATAAATATTTATTGTTCCCGTTTACACTTGTATTGTGTTCACATCATGCCAGAATCGTAAACGTACAACTTTCTGACTTATAGAAACAGTTAACTGCAGTATCGTCAAACTTGTAATAACCAGCTAGAATTTTTTAGTATGAAACTTTCAGTAAAGTCAAAAGCTTCGATCGAAAAAAAAAAAAAAAAAAAATCTGACCAAAAAAAAGCTCAGTGTTAGCTAAGCGTAGTTAATGTCACATGATATGAAAGAGCTTTTTTGGCTAAAGATATCGATCAAACCGAACCAATGACCACAATGAAAAGAGCTAAAATGTGTTTTAGCTAACTGTTAGCTACAAAGGTGAAATTTCAGAGCCCAAGGTGATGAACAGCTATGAGTCGCCATCTTGTAATCATTTGATTGCTCCGCCCCATCAGCTCCAACAGGCCATTCAGGAGCATCCGGTCATTCTGATGCCCAATCACAGGAGCTACATCGACTTCCTGGTTCTTTCCTATATAATGTTCACCTACGATCTTTCCATCCCCGTCATCGCTGCTGGAATTCGCAAGTATCTATTACAGACAAATGAAAGCTGACGTTCTGTTTAATCGTGTTTTGATGTAACACGTGCCACAACTTTTCTGTTTCTTGTTCCCGATTTCTCCTCCAGCGCTGATGGGAATGTCTCTGATTGGTGAGATCTTGCGCCGGTCCGGAGCGTTCTTTATTCGCCGTGCGATTGGTTCGGATAAACTCTACTGGGCCGTGCTCTCGGAGTACGTCAGGACCATAGTGCGGGTAAAACAATTACACTATTTTACTCTTAAGACTCAGATGTCATGTGGCCTTAGCTCATATTAGCCAAATTAAAATAGCAAATGCTAGCTCAACGATAATCATTTGTAACCTAATTGATATTATTGATATTGTTATTTTTGACAGGTGTCTCTGTGTAAAAGGGCGGAGCTTAAGTTTATTATACGTATATATTATCACATCCTTTTAACTAACATTCGTTAACTTGCTAGTAACCTAGACTTCTGATTTTAATTAGATAAATATAATTAGCCCAATGTTAGCTATCTAGCTTGATTTAATGCTTTGTTTACAACAAACAGGAACTTTATTTCCATATTTTCTTTTTTATTAATCTACACTAAAATCTTCTATTAAGGGATCTTAAAGAATATCATATACATGTACAGTCTTGGAAATAAGCACAAAACGCATCTTTTTTTTTTTTCTTGTTCCAACGTTTCATTGAGACGACGGCCATGTTGAAATGACGTCACACAGCTGGAGGAGTTGCGGCTCTTCAGAAATTCTGACTTTTTGACTACTCTGGATAAAAGAAATCCTGTTTCCAGTTAATATTGTACACAACATAATTATACTTTACTATAATTAGGATATTTAACTGCCACTGATGAGGTAATGCTAACTAGTAAGCTGTTCACGTTAGCACAGTCCTGTGTATAGGTACTTGGCTAGCTTATCCAATATTTAGCATTAGTATTTGGTTCATAAATGTTGCAGTTGAAATGATGGTATAAAGTAAATATCTGTAAAATATCTAGAGGTCATCTGTGCTTTCTGTCAGGCTTTAGATAAGTACGTCAATTTATTTTTCTTCACCAATTGCTAAGCTGATTAGCTAGTAGGCTGCTTAGGAGGCTAGCTACTCAACATGCTACAATAGCAACGGTTAGCTATCATCCAGTAAAACCGATTAAGCCTCTAAGACAAGTGTACGAACATCTATGTGATTAAAATCACACATTTATTCACCGTGTCGCACTAAAACCACGCTACTGCATTATGCGTTCCTAGCTGCAGTAAAGTCTTACTGGTTTTCACCGAGCGTATTTGTAAATTTGTGTTTTTTTGCAGACAGGTTTTGCTCCTCTAGAGTTTTACGTGGAAGGACTGCGCAGCAGGACGCTCAAATCTCTGAAGCCCAAACTGGGTAAGCTAAACTTATTGATGCTACATGCTAAGCACAGGTTAGCTAAAGCTGGTAAACTAACATTACTCACTCTACTTCTACATCTGGGATAGCAAGCCTTTTTCACAGTAACAGTGGCTAAGCTAAAATTACTTGTATTAAATTAAGGTAAAATGAATGAAATGTTGAATATGGAGCTGCTGGGTATTTAGAGTTTAGACTATTTCGAGTTATAGACAAATAGCCAGATGTTCTTCATGTTCTTCACTTTAAATGGGTGATTTTGACACAAATAATAAAGGTGTAAATGGAGTAAAAACCAGCCAATGTGTCTTAGTTAAAACGTGTGTGTGTGTGTGTGTGTGTGTGTAGGGATGATGCAGATGGTCTTGGAGCCGTTTTTTAAAGGCGAGGTGTACGACGTCAGTCTGGTTCCGATCAGCATCAGCTACGATCGCATCCTGGAAGAATCTCTGCTAGCTCACGAGCTGCTCGGCGTCCCCAAACCCCGAGAGACCACCAAGGTGCCGTCCGTTACAACACTTACCTCCTGATCCTGTTATCGCACTAAGCTTACAATTTTTTTTTTTTTACCGGTTAAATAAGAAATTACACACTTCAGGATGTGCCGTTTTCTGAAAATAATCCACGCCAGGGTGATTTGTTATGGCCTGATGTGAAGGACGTATAACAGCACATACCAAGGGGTTTTGTTCTTCTTACACTGTTCGCCATTTATTCATGAACAGAATGTCATGCTTTTTATCCGTTTATAGTTACGTCTAATGTTACGGAATCTCTGCTAGGCAAGTTCATAGTGATGTGATGAACCCAAGTCTGGCTTGGGTTGTGGTTACAGACTCAGTTTGTGTGTGTGTGTGTGTGTGTGCAGGGTTTGCTTAAGGCTCGCCGGGTTCTGGAGGAAAACTACGGCTGCATGCATGTGCACTTTGGGAAACCGGTGTCTGTGAGAGAGCTGGCTAAGGGGAGAATCCGCCGCGGTCAGTACAACCTGATACCCAGGTAAACCACCAAGAGCTGCGGAGCTCGAAAAAAACCAGAACTGAACGCAGTTATGTGATTGCGGCGATCTCACGATCGTGGTGCTGTGTGTGTCCTGCTGATATTATGCTCGTGACTGTAACCGAGGTTTTACCTCATCTATAGTTGTGAAGGTCGATATAGGAAGAGCGACGTCCTGATAATGTGTGTAGTCTACTGTGTGTGTGTGTGTGGGGGGGGAAGCTGAGCATTCTCACCTGACCTCAGAACAGCTGAGAGAGGCACTTAAACTCTCTCTCTCTCTCTCTCTCTCTCTCTCTCTCTCTCTCTCTCTTTCTCAGGGATCTGCCGCTGAAGCTCAGTGCGGAGCTGCAGGACTTTGTGAGTGACGTCGCTCACTTGTTGGTGCAGTTGCAGGAGCGAGGTCTCGTTCTCAGCCCGTGGACTCTCATGGCTCTGATCCTCCTGCAGAACCCTGATGGTGCGGAGTGGAACACGTTCACCCATAAAACCCTGCGCCTGAGGACACTCGCTGCTCAACTCGGAGCCCGAATCGACTGGCCTGGTACAGTTTCACAGACCAAAAAAAAAAACACAGTCTATGTGTAAGGGAATGTATGATACACACACACACACACACACACACACACACACACACACACACAGATCGGCCTCGTTTAGGCTACTATTCTATACTATAGTTACTACAGGTTACTATACCGTTCTGTTCGTAGCTATAGGTTACTATAGATTACTATATGTTACTGGATAGGATACTATAGGATACTATTCTTTTCTGTGGATTACTATAGGTTACTATTGTTTAGTATAGGTTTCTATTAGTTACTATTGGATACAGTAGGACAATATAGGTTACTATTCTTTACTATGGGTTACTATTCTTTACTATAGGTTACTGCTGGTTACTGCAGTTTACTGTAGTTTACTATTGATTACTATATGTTACTGTTGCTTACTATAGCAACTTGTTACTCCTGGTTACTGTAGGTTACTACTGTTACTGTTAGTTACGGTAGGTTACTATTGTTACTGTTAGTTACGGTAGGTTACTATTGTTACTGTTAGTTACTGTAGGTTACTATTGGTAAGATCTTCCCATCATTCTCAGTGATTTATGAATTTTGCACTATTGTAGGGTATTTTTAAAATTTATTTTGAAACAATTCTCAAGCTTCTCTGTTTATGAATGTCTGACAGGCATTCACATGCGGAAAGGATTTACACACTGCAGCAACGTGAGCTACAGCAGAGGCTCAGTTCAGGCTGACGAAAGAAAGACAGAAAGAGAGGGAGAAAGAAAGAAAGAAAGAAAGATGTGTGAATAGGATATTCGAGTTCATGCTTCTCATTTCTTATGAAATAAAGTGTCACTGTCATAATTTTTTTTTTTAGCACAGCTTCCTGACTCAGAGGTGATGTCGTCCAGCATGGACCTGCATCATTCTCTAGCACGCTTTGAGAACGGGCATGTCCGATTGGTCGAGGAGGCGGGGCCAGGACCCGTCACTCAAGAGGAGGCCGTCTTCAGGCGAGCGTCTGCGGTGCTCATGTGCGCCGCCTACAGGAACCAAGCACTGCACGTGTTTACGCGGCCTGCGCTGGTGGCTGTTGCCATGACAACAGCTCCAAGCTACAGCAAAGGTGCTTGTAAATTATAACAAAAACGAACGTCACTGTCGTAGGTTGCATTTAGAGACTACAGCTCCATGTACAGTGTGTACTTTTCCATGTACAGTGTGTACTTTTCCATGTACAGTGTGTTTTAATCGTCTATGCTGCTACTGGCTGGACATACACTTTGAGTGCAAAAGTTTGCATACCCTTATTTTTGTGAAACAAGTTAGGTTTCACAAGGTTATGACAAATAATCAAAAAGTGTATTTTGAGGTATTAATAGTGAGAGTGATACATTTTTATCCTCTGTGAAAGCTTAGTATTTTCCTGATTTCTTTTGACTGCTTAGAAATAAAGTGAATACAAAGTGAATACATGCTGACAGTCTTAAGTCATTCGACAGCTTAATGAAGCAGATTCAGTAAATCGGAGTACGTCACATTGGATTATAAAGTAAATCGTAAATTATGGCTTGTTTTTTATTTTATTTAAAAATGTCTTTACCTAGAAATCAAGAAAGTTGCGAACTTTGGCACTCAGGTGTTACATACTCTAAATAGGAAGAACAGCAGTGTCTGGTTGTGAACCCCGATAGCTTTTTTGTACCCGAGAGTCTCCAGTGAGGAGATACTGCTTTATAACGAGTGTCGTCTCCTCTCCAGACGACGTCTTCAGCCGCTTCTGTTTCCTGCAAGATCTTTTGGCGAACGAATTCATCTTCATGCCCGGCCATGCAGCGCAGGTGAGACCGAAACCGAACACATCATGTAGGCTGAATCATGGTGTGAGTGGCTTTAACCCAACATTTAACCCAGCATCATTTTCTAAACCTGATGATTAATTACAAAAAAACATGTTTTTTTGAAACTTAAAATACAATAATTGGCAGTATAGCTTGCAGCTTGCAGCCTACAGATAAAGCCTGCATACTTTGATTCCCATTTTTAAAAAAAAATGAACTTCTCAAATCGAGAACACTTCGTGGTTTTTGCGGATCTTAAAACATTTGTGTTCATTTTATGCCATGCTTTCACAGAAGTCAGATTGCGTAATGGTTCGAGTCGGATAAAATGGTGGCCACTTTCTTAAAAAGGTGCTTTGATTCCTGAAGCATCATACTGGTGCCTCTTTAGTCATGGGAAGATTTTTTTTTTGGGGCTTAATCTATCTTCCACCAATCTCTGTGTCTGTGTCAGGATTTTGAGGAGGGCTGCTCCGGCCTGCTGCGATGTGGAGCTCTGAGCATCTATGACCAGGGACTGGGAGTGATTGAAGAAGAGCAGGAAACCATCGTCTTCCTCAGCGCCGTTCTTAAACCGTTTATTGAAACTTACCAGGTGATTGGAAATATCCAGGTTTTTATTTAGTGGAATTGTCTCCAAATGGATCATTGGTTTAGCTGGGAAACTAACTGGTAACGTAAATTTGTGTGGATTTTATCTGTTTTGTGTTCAGATGGTGTTTCGAGTTTTGTGTGAGGAAACCTTTCAGACGTTTACGGAGAAAAGGTTCGTGCCTGACGTCCGCGCTGCCATCATGAAGCGCTTCCTCTCAGGTGAGCATGTGCCGCCAGGTTAAAGGGAAAAGTTCAAGAGGAGTGAATTAATTTATTAATTAAGGGACACTTTCCTCACAGATATCTCCAGTATATCATCTTACACACTTACTGTTGAATAAGAGGGAAATAACCTCTGCTTGGGTTTACTGAGTCACCTGACCACGCCCATTTCATTATACCAGCAGTTGCTCCGCCCACTTTCTCTTTGAAAATGTGAGCAAATGTGTTATCACTCGGATATCCCATACTGATACGGCATGATCAGATGCAGTACAGAAATATGAAATAATAAATATTAAACGTATTTTGATTTATATCTGTGCATGTCAATTGCTCAGACCCACTTTTTTTATGAATTTGTCTGATCTCTGCGGCCAGGTCTGACCTTTTCTTCTCGCATACTAGCCAACATTACCGTATTTCTTGGACTATAAGACCAGCTGTCTGTACCATGATTTACATCTTAATTATTTCATTAAGCTAGTATAATTGTAATCTGCCTATATATTAGGGTTTTTACTGTAGGCCTGCTACTCTAGCACATCTGGCAGCCTGTTGTTCCATGTGGTCAATTAAATCCGATTATATGTGAAGATATGTGACAAACCAAAGGTCCAACGCTTTAATGACTTTCTCATTATTTACAGATATTTTTCAGGCCTGACTTGATTAAACTTTTTTTTTTTTATTGACCAAGCTAGTTAGCAAGGTCGTAAACAAGCCACTGTGACTCTGAATATGAGAGAAACAGCTGTACGGCAGGAAATCAAACAGAAATCGTCACAGCTGCACATTAAATCTAGACAAAAGAGTTTCTCTGTTTCCTCATTTTATTGTCTCTCTCAGTCTCCATGTCCACTCCTCAGACTCTCTGTGTCTCTCTCTTCAGGTGAGGTGCGGTCGTACGAGTGTTTGTCCTCCGACACGCAGAAGAACGCTCTCTCGGCTCTGGTCAGGATGGGAGCTGTGTCTAAATCCAGGGTGTAAGTGGAAATTTCACTCATAATGCACATTAATACTGCCATCAGTCCATTAATTTTAAAATGAAATGTGTGTGTCAGTATGTAATGTAGGAAAATGTCACTGTTAATGTTAAAGCAAAGCGAAAAGCAGGCAGAACATCAAACTAATCAAATCTAATCAAATCTAATACCGAACTGAAAATGATTGAATTTGACCCATTTGATCATCATCATCATCATCATTATTATTTTATATATATTATAATTATTTATTAATATATATATACAGATTATGTGAGGGGTCCGCAAGGATGAGGCAGAATGTGCCAGGGGTCCACGGCTGGAAAAAGGTTGAGAACCACAGGCCTACGCGGTATTTTAAAACACTTGATTTCTCTGTTCTCAGAGCTGAACAGATTGAGTACAGGGTGAACCAAAGTGCAGTGAGGAGAATATGGGACACGCTGGGTAAGAAAACATATTTTCAGCTCTTTATGTAAATAAATAAATCTATAATAGCTGTGTGTGTGTGTCGGTTTTTCCTTAGACAGCATGATAACATGATATAAAGTAATATAATAAGCAGCACTGTGTAATACTAAATAATGTATAGCTGCATGAGTCAAAACAGAACAATTTAGTTTTAATGTGATAACTTGAAGCTTATACAGTGTGTGTGTGTGTGTGTGTGTGTGTGTGTGTGTTTGTGAAATATATATATATATATATATACATATACACACACACATACACACACCTAGTAACACGTGCAATAGCATTTAAATCTAAACATTTCCGTGAAAATAGTGCAATTCTTTTGTGCAAAACTGTGTTTTCAAAATTATTGGCACCCCGAGTCTCTCCTGTGCCTCATCCTGTAACGTTTTAAAAGTGGGTGGAGACACTTGTAGAGGATTTTGCACCCTCCTCCCTGCACAATATTTCAAATTATTTCATATTCTCATGTTTGTGCATTTCGACACCCCTTCAGTTCACACAGCGGGGTTTTAAATCCAAGAACAAATCAGTGTTAATAACACTTCTTCTTCTTATTATTATTATTATTATTATGGCACTAATTGTGTTTTAATCCGCTTTGTTGCTTTGTTGCTTCTGTGACTTCTTATAGTGACGGATGTCAGAATGGTTGTATATATATAATTATAGATATTATATAGATGATATAGGGAGGGATACGCACAGCACAAAGTGCTCCTGATTCATCTCATAGGTTAAACTAATAGTACTGTAATACTGTATCTTGTGCTTTTGCTGGAATAATAAATGCTCTCCTGTCTCTTTGGCTCCAGACGGCAGCGTCACGTCCAAGGTCCCGTTGTACTCGAGACTGTGACATGACCCTCCATTTCTGCTCTTTTTATACAATAAATAATGAGTTAAACTTGAGACCTTCTACAGCCTGAGCGATACCAATTACACAGTAATACGAACAAACCCAGGACAAAGAACATTCCCGCAGAAAATTCCCAGAATCCCCTGCTCTGTCATGAAGGAATTTGGCAGCTGATGTCACTTGAAGTACGAACGCTCAGATTGCTCAGAGGTGTAACGATGTTAGCGCTAACTACATTTCACTGCCAGGTAGGTGTGGAACAGAGTTCAGTACACCACAGTATTAACAGAGTTCCAGCATCTACAGTCATGATTATTTAATACCATTTTATTATCTGTTACTTCCTGTACCAGAATAAATCATTTGTAGGTTTTCCCTGACTGTAGCTACATTAATACACCGCTCTGTCCCTGCTGATGTGTAACTGTAGATATTTTGATTTGTAGATAGTAATTTATAATAATTAAAAAAAAAAAAAAACCAGACTCTAATAATAGAGTTTCAAAGCAATGTGAAATAGCATAATGTGCAATATTGTATAATACATTAGGAATAAAAAAGGTTTCTAATTAAATAAACACGATTCCACATCCTGCTTTTAATTTAATCAATCTTTTTCCATCATCTCTATTCACTCTGTTCTCGCTCTCACATGGAGTTTTACTTCTCTTGTATATGAAGCTTTATTGACTTTATTGATGTTAAAAAGAATTCACTTTTTGTAATTAGCGTTATTTTAATGTATGAAATGAATTATATATATGACACACAAATGCTATTCGAAGTATTTATTCCTGTTATTTTCATGCAACAGTAATTCCCGAAGTATTTTATTCCTTATTCCATATATTTATTTTAATATATAAAAGGACAACACGTCATACTTTTTATCCATTTAGGGTTAAAGGGCTCACATTTCCATTTCAAGAATTTTCCTTGATTTTATGAAATATAGCAGGTTAGCCCCACCCACTCAATATATATAGCAAATTAGCCACACCCACTCACATTATCGACGTCTAGCTCCGCCCATTAACTTAATAGCAGGTTGGCCCCGCCCACTCATATTGGCGTTTAGAGGCTGTTGTTGGAGTGGAAGGCGTCTCAGCTCAGCTTTGTGCTGTTCCACATCCCTGAGAAACACAGTACAGAATATTTTCCCCATAATTTCATGGCATTCCAGACTGCGTTTTGAAAGGAGACACAATATAAGACATGCTGTGTGAAAACTCTGCTGCTGAAGGACGAGACCATTTCAGGAGCAGGTAAGTAAATGACTTCATTTGAATGTTTTGATTATTCATGAAAACTCGGCATGAACACTGATTTATGAGGCAGGATTATCCAATGCTGGCTAATCTGTCCGCTAATTTAATCGTCAGGTCATCAAGTCAATAACTGTAGAATTAACACTGGACTAGTTTTAAAACTGGTTCACCAGCAGACGCCATTGTTTATCTCCTACACGTGTTACTGGCGTGGGGGGCGTGGTCTGCCTCCTTTCACTCCTGAGGCGACTATCCAATCAGAACAGATCTCATTTACATATCATAGTCTTAAAGGGACAGTAACTAAAACAAGCAGTTGAATTCTGACGAATGAAGAGATGTTCATGTAAAAATGGATTGTGCCTTTTTTTTTTTTTTTGCTCATAATGCAAGACACGTTTTAAAACACGACTTAACATACAAAAAGTGTAGGATGTGAGACTTCTAATGTTGTGGAACTTCCACTAAACATATCCAGGGTACATTTTGATAGACCCAGTCTTGTCCTTACCATATAATCTGGTTAAAAAGTAAAAAATATATATATCTAACAGAAGAAACGGATCCTAGTGCTATCAGAGCACACAATTTTATCCCCATGGGTTTTCACTGACACGACTGTAAAGTATGTAAATACCCACAATGCAACGCGTTTGAAACTAGGCGGCCATTTTGATTCCCTAGCGAAACACCTAATGCATTGCTTCTGTGGTGCAGATGAGCCTTCTTACCTGAAATTCAAAATATTTCATTTAATTCCTTTAAAAAAACAAAACAATCTCTGCAATTTGTTGGAGACATGAAATACTTCTAAAAATGTCCTACATTAAGCTCATTAGCAGTAAGATGGGTTTTGAGATCTCTCCTGGAAGATCTTTGCTGTTTTTCAATTTGTTGAAACTATATATATATATATATATATATCTGGAGTTAAGCAGGATGAATGAGTTAACCAGTGCATAACTTTTCATTTAACTATAATGAACATTAAGCTGGGTGAGGTAATGTAATCAAGGATCATATTGTCAGCATTTTAATTTGTCATGAGAGTAAAAACAAACACCGAAAGAGCAAAATGTTTAACAGACGATCGTCCGCTCCAACTTCTCCTCGGTTGTGATCTCCTTACGATTAGCGGCAGCCTTCCATAACCTACGCCTTTCTTCAGGTCAGGTCTGAGTCTCAGAGCTCGGATTCGTAATGAACTTTCACAACCTCGAAGAATCTGAACTCGTTTTGTCCACCTGGTCGATGAAAACATCGATATACACCACAGACGGTTTAGAGCACTACACAACGTGCCGCTCTTTGCACAGAAGTGCGAAGGGAATCAAAATGGCAGACAACTAACTTGACGCTTTTTTGTGACATCAAGCCATTCATGGTGTTTATGGGGTTTAGTTTCTCAGGTTGGTGTCTGTAATAAAATACCACCTTTCTCATTAAACTCTCACATCCAGACACTTGTTAACAAACACGAGCCACTTTACCTTGCTTCGTACCGACCTTTGAGTCATATACGATGAAATTTGTTACATGTACAATGTTTAATTTAATAACAAGTTAGATAAACGTATTAAATAATAAATGTATTCATTTAAATGATTAATTGCACTTTCTTGCCGTTCACTTTAATTTTCGCTCGAACTGGCTCACTATAAGACTATAAGAGATGATGTAACCATAGCAACAAAATTTTATCGACTTCCAAAGCATCTGTCGTTCATTAAAAAAAGTTGGGGTGGATTTAAAGAAAATTATAATGGAAGATTATGTGAATTTGTCTACATTTCTAATCAGTTTAATGTATTAGTTTGCCGTATCATCACTTTTTAAAGTTCAACACTTTAGTGTTTATTGTTAAATAAATAATAATGTGTGTGAGGTGTTCAAGTCCGTACAAAAACTGGATGTTACTCCTGTTAACGTTAATATAAATAGCAAAT
>JAKKZJ010000271.1:0-13620 GCA_033441845.1 Pangasius mekongensis
TGTGTGTGTGTGTGTGTGTGTGTGTGTGTGTGTGTGTGTGTGTGTGTGTGTGAGAGAGAGAGAGAGAGAGAGAGAGCGCTGTCATGTCAGCATCTGTATCGGTGGTGCTGATTGGAGCAGAGTCGATATGCCGTCTCCCGTGGGTCCCAGACCTCAGACAACTCCGCCTCCACTGAGACACAAAGAGAGACGAGTGGAGAACATTACTGAGACAAGTTGACTTGTTTTTGTCACACACACACACACACACACACACACACACTTCTGTTCACTTAGTTACTTAAAGCTCCTTCAGGATCTGGACTTCAGTAAATATTTTACTGCACAAGAAGCTGAATACGGTGCTCCACACTGCCACCCTCATTGAAAAATGCCAGAATTCATGAATATGCATGAATATGCAAATCAGGAAACACCCCCAAATCCTTCTGCCGTCCCTGCTCACCTAATATCGCTAACTTGCTAGCTAGCTTGTAAATTTGTAGCCTCGAACATCAACACAAATGGGTTTTTGGTATCAGATTTGCGATTTACATTGTCAGTTTCTCACCGATTCTTTTAAACATGAGCCAAATATATTTCGATGTTACCATGACAACTAAAATTCTGTTCATTTAAAGTTAATTTAAAGTTAGCTAAGTTAACTGACTAGCCATCTGGGTGACATCATAAACTTGTGTAGCCCCGCCCCCCTGCGTGAGACATCCATCCTGTCACAGGCCTAGGGGTAATTTCTACATTACATAGCCACTCTACTACTGATATTTTTATTTTATTTTGCGAGGTGCGAAGGAAAACAGAATACCGGAGGAAACCCCCACAGACACGAGCAGAACATGTGACAGGAACCCAAGCTCAGGATGGAACCTTCAACGATATGATGGAAGAACCTAATGGAGACCATTAACTGGAGAGTTTTCTGATGGGATGTAGGGAACCAGAGCAAGACTGCGGCGTCACTCTATCACTAAGAAGAAAGGTTTCTTGTGTAGTTGAGGGTCCTTTTGCTTTTTAAATCTTTGTGTGAAACTAGGAACTAGTTATATTTTTAAGCGTCTTCCTCTTTTAAAAAGGTACTTAAAAAGTTTCTTTAATTAGTTTGTGCCCTTAAGAATCCTTAGTTTCCTAAAAGGGTTCTCCATAGAACCTGTGAGGGTTCCGTAGAGGGACAACCAAAGAACCCTGAAGGTTACACAAACCAGCCTTCAGACTGGTTTTATTTGTTACCTAGCAACCAAGATGGAGGTGTTTTTTTTTCTTTCTGTTGCTTTCTTTCTTTCTTTCTTTCTCTCCCTCTATCTGTTTCTCTCTCTCTCTCACTCTCTCTGTGTCTGTCATCATCATTAAGTCGGTTGCAGTGAAGGAGGCGTGGCCTGTGTGGTGATGAAATCATTTGTTGCTTTAAATGTGTTGTTGGATCACACACACACACACACACACACGAAAGAAACACACCTGTTATTGTACGATATTTTACGTTGTATAGATCTATGTTATTTAAATTTCCATTGCTGATATGTTACAAGAGGAAAGTCTTTAGTCGTTGTTGTTGATCACAGCCAGTGACTCAGCAGTTTTTCGGATTTCTGATAGACGTGCGTCTCTGTAAGACAGACGAATTTTACAATCACGTCCATTAACGCAACAACAGAAGCCATTTTGGATTTCTGTTTTGACGGGTATCGGATGTTTTCAATACTCCTCCTACAGGCTTCATCAGAAGCAAACCAAATTCGCTCAGCGTGATGTCAGGATGTCCGCGATGCTAAAGTATGAAGGAAATCATTAACACCGACTCAGCAAACAGACACTGCTGCACCCCCGGTGCTTGGGCCCGCTAATCGCTGCTGTGCTTTAGGACGTGTTGTTTCAGGGTCAGATCTCGTCTAATCTGAAGCTGATGGACTCTGATTGGTTTGTTCAGAGCCACATGGTCAGGAAAACAAAGGTACGTGTGTGTGTGTGTGTGTGTGTGTGTGTGTGTACAGACACATAATGAATTTTATATTAACATAATGATATAATTAACCGTTTATTTATTATATATTAGCCTATATTTATTATTAGATAGTACACCATTATTTAATGATTTTTAATATTTTAGTATGGTATTTTACTTCCATTTTTTTTTATTCATTGCTTTTACATAAAACAGTTTAATAGAATTAATAATTATATTACATCATTTATAATTTATCTGTATCATTGTAATATTTTAATCTGAGTACTAACTGATTATTTATGTGGTGATATAATAACGCCACTAAACTATTTACTTACAGTATTTATAGATTTTCTTTTTTAATTTATTATTTTTACTGCTTATTAATTCTAAGTAATTAATAATAATAATAATACTTTATACTTCAGTATAATGTTTAATGTTTCACATAGAATTTCTTTTCTTTTTCCTCTAACACACTTTTTTTTTTTTTTTTTTTTTTTTTTTTTCCCTCAGGGTCCTGCGATGGTGATTGAGGCGCATCCACAGTAGACCTTTACAATATGCTGCAGCATACACACACACACACACACACACACACACACACACACACACACACACACACATGTCCAGAATGAATGGCAGATTTGTGTAAATATGGGAGAATTAAACGTGCACCACAAGGCCTTGAAGAAAGACAGAAAGAAAGAAATGAAAGCACTTGTGAACGTTATGGATGTGTAACGCGGCTGAGGAGAATCCTAACACGCTAAGAACATGGGCTCAGCTGGGTTTCCTGTAAACCAGCATGTTCATCATCACTCGTTCTGCACTCACACTGTGTGTTATAACCAGAGAGAGCCAGTTTCAGGTGTGAGAATGTAATCCAGCTTCACACACTCACCCAGAAACTCCTCTGTGCATGAATAATGTTTCCATTGTGTCTTTGTTTGTAATGATATTGTCAGATAAATCAGTCTAACGTAACCATGTGTATGCTGTCTGTTTGTATCTTGCCTTTAGATCACAGTCGCTCAAAAATAAAAAAAAAGATACTAACAAATAAACATTCAATAAAATATTAATCATTTTAAATTGTATTTCCAAATGAATAGTGACATCTGTATTTTTGTCTCATTTTGTCTTAATCCTTTTTAAACCTGTTTGTGCGTCCCAAACCTGTATACGTTATTGAGTGTAATATATTGGAAATGAGAGGCTCAGATCTCAGCTCTGGAGCATCACAGGACCAAACTAATTACACTCCTGTGTTCGTCTTGACCTCCCTAACGCACGGTGTGAATTTGGTGAAAATCGGAGAACGCTGAATTTTTCACCCCAAAAAACACAAAGGCTAACCCCTTACCTTTTTTTGGGGTGAAAAATTGACGTTCTCAGATCTTCACCAAATTCACACTGTGCATTATGGAGGTCAAAACCAACACAGGAGTGCATTTAGTTTCACTCTGTCACGCTCTAAATCTGAGATACAGTATACTGTAGTGTAGCATAGCACTCTACAAGTAGAGCACAATATAAATAAATATCGATAAATATTATAAAAGTCATAGCGTTGTGTAGTATAGTGAGGTTTAGTAGAACAAATAGATGTAGTTGATAAAATTTAGAGTATTTAGAGTAGTAAAATATAGTACAGCCTGGTATAGCACAGCATAGTGTTATATAGTGGTATAGCAGTTGAATAGATAGTGTATAGTATCATATAGTAGACTGAATAGATACAATATACTTTACTACAGTATAGCGGATACATTAGGCATATTTCCATTCAAACCCATGTACTGCATGTGTCCCTTAACTGATATCGAGCATTTAAATGGATAAAATTGTTATTGGAATATAACTAAATATATATAAATAAATATATTGGAAATGAGAGGCTCAGATCTCAGCTCTATATTTTACTATACTAAATGAAACAAATTTTATCGACTACACGAATTTAATCTACTAAACCTCACTATACTAAAATATACTACAATACACTATTACTATTTCATCTACTATAAGATTCTAGACTACACTTTACAGTACTATGCTATACTACAGTGTGCTACACTATAGTGTACTGTATCTCAGGTCTGGAGCATGACAGAGTGAAACTAAATGCACTCCTGTGTTGGTTTTGACCTCCATAATGCACAGTGTGAATTTGGTGAAGATCTGAGAACGTCAATTTTTTCACCCCGAAAAATGGTAAGGGGTTAGCCTTTGTGTTTTTTGGGGTGAAAAATTCAACGTTCTCTGATTTTCACCAAATTCATACCGTGCATTAGGGAGGTCAAGACTAACACAGCAGTGCACTTAGTTTGGTCCTGTGATGCTCCAGAGCTGAGATATAATGTAGCACAGTGTAGTACTGTATAGTATAGTCTAGTATAATATAGTAGATGAAATAGTAATACTACATTGTACTATGTAGTATATTTTAGTATCGTGAGGTTTAGTAGATTAAATTCATATAGTCGATAAAATTTGTATCATTAAGTTTAGTAAAATATAGTACAGCATGTTATAGCACAGTATAGTATGGTACAGCAGTTAAAATAGGTATGCTATGATAGGTAAAATTGGTATAGTATAGTATAGTATAGTATAGTATAATATAGTATAAAAACTATTTTATTAAACCACCAAAATATGGTAATTGGCTTTAGCCTTTGTGTTTGATCTTATACTACTCTACATCATACTACACTATCATATACTATACTATAGCACGCTGTTCTACATATTAATTATTTTAATTATATTTTACTAAATTATACCAATTTTATCAACTATTCTAGTTTAATCTACTAAATGATACTATACAACACAATACTATTACTATTATATATTATTTATATAAAAGTCTGTACTAGACTATACTATACAGTACTACACTATAGTAGATTATATCTCAGCTCTGGAGCATCACAGGACGAAACTAATTACACTCCTGTGTTAGTCTTGACCTCCCTAACGCACGGTATGAATTTGGTGAAAATCGGAGAACGCTGAATTTTTAGCCCCAAAAAACACAAAGGCTAACCCCTTACCATTTTTCGGGGTGACAAATTGACGTCCTCAGATCTTCACCAAATTCACACTGTGCGTTAGGGAGGTCAAAACCAACACAGGAGTGCATTTAGTGTCACTCTGTCATGCTCCAAATCTGAGATACAGTATACTGTAGTAGTACTTCAGTACTATAAGAGATCAACCACAATGGTTAAAGCCAATTACCATATTTTGGGAGTGAAGAAATTGAAAAAGTTACACTGTATTATACTATAGTATACTGTACTATACTCTGCCAATTTAATCTACTATAGTATGCCTATTTTAACTGATATACCATAATATACCATGCAGTACTTTATTTTACTATATTAAATGATACAAGTTTGATCTACTAAACCTCACTATCCTAAAATATACTATATGCTACAATACACTATTACTATTTCATCTACTTTACTATACTAGACTATACTATACAGTACTACGCTATACTACACTGTGCTGCAATATAGTATACTGTATCTCAGCTCTGGAGCATGACAGAGTGAAACTAAATGCACTCCTGTGTTGGTTTTGACCTCCATAATGCACAGTGTGAATTTGGTGAAGATCTGAGAACGTCAATTTTTCACCCCAAAAAATGGTAAGGGGTTAGCCTTTGTGTTTTTTGGGGTGAAAAATTCAGCGTTCTCCGATTTTCACCAAATTCGTACCGTGCGTTAGGGAGGTCAAGACTAAGACAGGAGTGTAATTAGTTTCGTCCTGTGATGCTCCAGAGCTGAGATCTGAGCCTTTGATTAGCATCGTATTACTGCAATAACATATACAGGTTTGGGACGTACAAACTTATCCATTTAAACCCTCAATATCAGTTAAGGGACACATGCAGTGCATGAGTTTGAATGGAAATATGCCTACTGTATCCGCTATACTGTAGTAAAGTATATTGTATCTATTCAGTCTACTATATGATACTATACACTATCTATTCAACTGCTATACCACTATATAACACTATGCTGTGCTATACCAGGCTGTACTATATTTTACTACTCTAAATAATACAAATTTTATTGACAGTACTACACAATACGATTACTATTTTATATTATTTATTTATATTGTACTATTCTTGTACAGAGCTATGCTATTCTATACTATGTTATGCTACACTACAGTATACTATATCTCAGCTCTGGAGCATCACAGAGTGAAACTAAATGCACTCCTGTGTTGGTTTTGACCTCCATAACGCACAGTGTGAATTTGGTGAAGATCTGAGAACGTCAATTTTTCACCCCACAAAATTGTGTTTTTTGGGGTGAAAAATTCAATGTTCTCTGACTTTTATCAAATTCATACCGTGCGTTAGGGAGGTCAGGACTAACACAGCAGTGCACTTAGTTTCGTCCTGTGATGCTCCAGAGCTGAGATCTGAGCCTCTCATTTCCATTATATTACACTCAGTCCAGGTTTGGGTGTGGTGGAGAATTTTACCTTCTGAAGACAGATAGAAGTTAAATTTTTACATATTTTCTCTACTGTACTGTATGTTACGACCCAGTTAGTGCTGTGTCTGTGTTTTCTTTTCTTTTTTTCTCTTTTAGGTGCGGTTGATGTGATTGGGGCGTGGTTTGTGTGCACCTGAGCCTTGCTGCGATGGCTGATTTAACCGCACTTCTTCCACTAGTCAGAGCTGCTGCTGCTTAGGCAGTTTGCCATCTCCTCGCTTTAGTTTGGGTTATTGTTTATTTTGACTTTGTGCATTCACACACATGTTTATACGTTTGCATTCGTGACTGACTGATACCACTGATTACTGACGTTATGATCCTGTGGTCCCTGTTTTTCTGTGTTAATAAATGTCTGCTTTAATTTACCCGGTTGTGTCACTTTCATTTTATGTTGCCTCTTAGAGCTCTGTGTAACATATACTATAAACGATGTATTTTAAATACTCTACTATACTGTACTATACTGTAACTGCAACATGCTGTACTATATTTACTAAATGTTATCACTTTTATCAACTAAAACCATTTTAATCCAGTAAACCTAACTATAATAAAATATGCTATATATTACAATATAGTATTACTATTTCATCTACTATACTATACAGTACTACGCTATACTACAATGTACTATACTATATCTCAGTTCTGGAGCATGATAGAATGAAACTAAATGGATTCATGCGCTGGTTTTGACCTCCCTAATATAACAATACTATACTATTACTATTATATATATATATAGTACAATACTAGTACAGTGCACTGCTATGCTATAATATGCTATACTGTATCTCAGCCCTGGAGCATGATAGAGTGAAACTAAATGCACTCCTGTGTTGGTTTTGACCTCCTTAATGCACAGTGTGAATTTAGTGAAGATCTGAGAACGTCGATTTTTTTATTTTTTGGGGTGAAAAATTCAGCGTTCTCTGATTTTCACCAAATTCATACCGTGCGTTAGGGAGGTCAAGACTAAGACAGGAGTGTAATTAGTTTCATCCTGTGATGCTCCAGAGCTGAGATATAAAGAGATAAAAAAAATACCACAGTACAGTAGATAAAATTGTTATAGCACAAAATAATATTGTACAGTATAGCAGATAAATTAGGTTTGTTTCAATCAAATCTCATACACTGCACATGTACTTTCACTGAAATTGACCAGTAACATGTTTAAGTTTGTGCGTCCCAAACCTGTATATGTTATTGAGTGTAATATATTGGAAATGAGAGGCTCAGATCTCAGCTCTCGAGCATCACAGAATGAAACTAATTACACTCCTGTGTTAGTCTTGACCTCCCTAACGCACGGTATGAATTTGGTGAAAATTGGAGAACGCTGAATTTGTCACCCCAAAAAACACAAAGGCTAACCCCTTACCTTTTCTTGGGGTGAAAAAAACGACGTTCTCAGATCTTCACCAAATTCACACTGTGCGTTAGGGAGGTCAAAACCAACACAGGAGTGCATTTAGTTTCACTCTGTCATGCTCCAGAACGGAGATACAGTATACTATAGTGTAGTGTATCATAGCACTGTGCAAGCATAGTACAATATTGGAAAAAATAAAATATAATAGTATTGTGTAGTATATTTGCTAAATGAATTAAATGATACAAGTTTGATCTACTAAACCTCACTATACTAAAATATACTATATGCTACAATACACTATTACTATTTCATCTACTTTACTATACTAGACTATACTATACAGTACTACGCTATACTACACTGTGCTGCAATATAGTATATTATATTTTAGGTCAAGGTCAATTTTTTTCATCCCACAAATGGTAAGGGGTTAGCCTTTGTGTTTTTTGGGGCGAAAAATTCAGCGTTCTCCGATTTTCACCAAATTCGTGCCGTGCGTTAGGGAGGTCAAGACTAAGACAGGAGTGTAATTAGTTTCGTCCTGTGATGCTCCAGAGCTGAGATCTGAGCCTTTGATTAGCATCGTATTACTGCAATAACATATACAGGTTTGGGACGTACAAACTTATCCATTTAAACCCTCAATATCAGTTAAGGGACACATGCAGTGCATGAGTTTGAATGGAAATATGCCTACTGTATCCGCTATACTGTAGTAAAGTATATTGTATCTATTCAGTCTACTATATGATACTATACACTATCTATTCAACTGCTATACCACTATATAACACTATGCTGTGCTATACCAGGCTGTACTATATTTTACTACTCTAAATAATACAAATTTTGACAGTACTACACAATACGATTACTATTTTATATTATTTATTTATATTGTACTATTCTTGTACAGAGTATGCTATTCTATACTATGCTATGCTACACTATAGTGTACTGTATCTCAGCCCTGGAGTGTTTTTTGTAAACCTGTACATTTTATTGAGTGTAATATATTGGAAATGAGAGGCTCAGATCTCAGCTCTGGAGCATCACAGGATGAAACTAAGTGCACTGCTGTGTTCGTCTTGACCTCCCTAACGCACGGTATGAATTTGGTGAAAATCGGAGAACGCTGAATTTTTCACCCCAAAAAACACAAAGGCTAACCCCTTACCTTTTCTTGGGGTGAAAAATTGACGTTCTCAGATCTTCACCAAATTCACACTGTGCGTTAGGGAGGTCAAGACGAACACAGGAGTGCATTTAGTTTCACTCTGTGATGCTCCAGAGCTGAGATACAGTATACTGTAGTGTACCATAGCAGTGCACTGTACTAGTATAGTACAATATAAAAATATATATAAAATAGTAATAGTATTGTGTAGTATAGAATTGTTCAGTAGATTAAACTAGTATAGTTGATAAAATTGACATAATTTATTAAAATATGATTAAAATAATTAATAATAAAAATATAGAAATATAGAAATATAATGTGCTATAGTATAGTATAGTATAGTATAGTATAGTATAGTATAGTGTAGTATAGCATAGAGTACTATAAGAGATCAAACACAAAGGCTAAAGCCAATTGCCATATTTTGGGGGGTGAAAAAATTCAAAAAGTTATACTATACTATACTATGCCAATTTTCTCTACTATAGCACACCTATTTTAACTGCTATACCACGCTATACTGTGCTGTACTATATTTTACTACACTAAATGAAACAACTTTTATCAGCTCTACAAATTTAATCTACTAAACCTCACTATACTACAATACACTATTACTATTTCATCTACTATAAGATTCTAGACTATACTATACACTACTATGCTGTACTACACTGTGCTGCAATATAGTATACTGTATCTCAGGTCTGGAGCATGACAGAGTGAAACTAAATGCACTCCTGTGTTGGTTTTGACCTCCATAATGCACAGTGTGAATTTGGTGAAGATCTGAGAACGTCAATTTTTCACCCCAAAAAATGGTAAGGGGTTAGCCTTTGTGTTTTTTGGGGTGAAAAATTCAGCGTTCTCCGATTTTCACCAAATTCATACCGTGCGTTAGGGAGGTCAAGACGAACACAGGAGTGTAATTAGTTTCATTCTGTCATGCTCCAGAGCTGAGATATAGTATACTATATTATAGCATAGCACTGTACAAGTATAGTATAATAATTTAGAATAGCAATAGTGTTGTGTAGTATAGTAAGGATTGTAGCTTGAATAGATACAATTGATAAAATTTGTACCATTTAGTATAGTATAATGTAATACAGCATGGTCTAGCACAGTATAGTATATTAAAGTAGAGCAGTTAAAATACATAGTTTATAGTACAGTATAGTAGAGAAAATATGTACAATATACGTTACTACACTATACAAGATAAAATAGTCATATTTCCATCCAAACTCATGCACTGCATGAGTTCGTTAACTGATATCGAGCTTTTAAATGGATAAATTTGTGTGTCTCAAACCTGTATATGTTATTGAGTGTAATATATTGGAAATGAGAGGCTCAGATCTCAGCTCTGGAGCATCACAGGACCAAACTAATTACACTCCTGTGTTAGTCTTGACCTCCCTAACGCACGGTGTGAATTTGGTGAAAATCGGAGAACGCTGAATTTTTCACCCCAAAAAACACAAAGGCTAACCCCTTACCATTTTTCGGGGTGACAAATTGACGTTCTCAGATCTTCACCAAATTCACACTGTGCATTATGGAGGTCAAAACCAGCACAGGAGTGCATTTAGTTTCACTCTGTCATGCTCCAGACCTGAGATATAGTATATTATATAGTATAGCATACCATTGCATAGGACGGTACAAGTATAGTACAATCTAAATAAATCTAAATAAATCATTTTAAATAGTAATAGTATTGTGTAGTTAACAAAAGGATAGGGCTGCGTCTGGAAGGGCATCCGGTGTAAAACCAGTGCCAAATCAAACACATGGACCAGTGACCCACTGTGGCGACCCATAAATGGAGCAGCCGAAAGAACAACAACAACAACAACAACAACAACAACAAGAACAGTAAAATACTGTGTAGTGTAGTCGGCTTGAGGAGATTAAAATGGTATCATTTAGTATCGTGAAATATTATCAATCCATCAAAAGCACACACAGGTCATAAAGCAAAGTACAAATGTACTTTGTTTTAATGAGGTAGAAGTTTTGGCACCTTGGTGTAGGTTCATGCTCAGGTAACGCATCAGCAGCAGGAGCAGAAGACTCACAGGTATGAAGACTCCAACACACAGGAACCAGCCAGGAACATGGCTCAGGAACACAGCCAGCAACGACATGACTCTCACACACACTCTCCAACACACACACACACACACACACACACACACAAACTCACACCGAAATACTCAGTGTGTGTGTGGTGGACTTTGAGCAACCTGTAATGACTCGAGTGGATTTAGTGGATTTGGTTAATCACTCACTCAGTGTGTGTGTGTGTGTGTGTGTGTGTGTGTGTGTGTGTGTGTGAGAGAGAGAGAGATAGAGTGAGAGATCAGATTAACAGCTGAAGAAATGCACTTAAGCATTAAAGTAAAGAAAAAAGATCAGTGCTTTCCTGATTAATTCTTTTTATTTTTGAATCTGTGTGTAATTAGTGTTTAGTGGCTAGCGTTGATCAGACTCATTTTAAACAAAAATAAAATCAATTCTTTCTCATATATTATTCTTTTCTTTCTTTCTAATTTCCTTACTTTTTCTCTCGTTCACTTTGTATTTTACTTTATTTCACTCTCGGCTTTTGCCTTTCCTCTCACTTTCTTTCTTTCTTTCTTTCTTTCTAAATAAAGTCTGATTAAGTTAAATGTGAAACTTTGACATCATTTCCAGCTTTATGCTAAAATTCCACCTTTATACTTTGGTGGGCGGAGCCTAGGGGGCGGAGTTATACCAAACTCTGCCCAAGGTGACTGCCCCTTTAACCTTACAGCGTTCAGTGTGTGTGTGTGTGTGTGTGTGTGTGTGTGTGTGTGTGTGTGTGTGTGTGTGTGTGTGTACAGGACAGGAAGTGTGTTAGGTTCTGAATAGCTTTGTACATCAGACGTGTCTGCTTTCCCTCAGGAGCTCATTACAGACCCTCGTTTTACTCTCGTCTTTGTACGCTTGTCTTTTCTCTTCTTGTCGTTTTTAGTGAGCACACACTCGCTTTTGCTGGGATTAGAGCTTTACTCAGACGGGATTAGTTTTCCATGCTGAGGTGTGGAACGGAATTATTATCCCGAAGTATCTGTGGGATTGCACTTCATTTTACACACTGTGTGTGAGGATTGTGTTATATTTTCCCTTCGGTAAAATCAGCAGTAGGAATAACTTCAGGTAATATGTATATATATATATTTATATTTATACTCCAGGTACTCCAGGTAATGTAGATCCTGTGCGTACTGACATGTGAGATTGCGTTATATCCTGTGGGGAAAAGAGCTTTCATGCTTTTTCTTCAGTTTAAACACACGCCAGGAAGTTCTCACTCTTCTGTATCAAAAACAAAACCACGTTTTAAAACAATAAAACACAGACGTTGTTTAAAACAGCGCGTCAGAGAAACAACTTAATTCAGCTTCAGTCTCCAAAATAATACGCAAAATTACACTCAGGAGTGTGTGTGTGTGTGTGTGTGTGTGTGTCGCCACTGGCTTGTTCATTAGGGATGAATTCACAGCGATAAATTCAAATATTTACAATATATTTTTTTGGGAATCCATTTATTTCTGTAAAGCTGCTTTGTGACAATGTCCATTGTTAAAAGCGCTATACAAATACAATTGAATTGAATTGTGTGTGTGTGTGTGTGTGTGAGAGAGAGAGAGAGAGACAGAAAGAGAGGGAAAGAGAAAAAGAGAAGGAGAGAGGGAAAAGCTTTTCAGTAAGATATGCGGCGTTTCTCAGGATCGAGGGACAGGGACACGAGAACAGAGGGACACGAGGACAGAGGGACACGAGGACAGAGGGACACGAGGACAGAGGGACACATTTACATGCGTCTGAGATTGAAATTCATTAGAAATATTTCCATTTCAGAATATAACTTCTGACCCACAACTGGGTTTTAATTGCAGTAAAAGATCTAAAACAGATACAGCCTCTATACAGAATACCTGTGCTGCTCGTGCACTGTGTTCGTGGCGTCACGGCAAAGGAAAGGTGACGTTTTCAGGTAAACGTGCGTAACTGCAGAGTACAGACTTGTGTAACAGTAAATACGAGAAATGGCGTGGGGGAAGGTGCTGGAGCAGCCGTGCTGAAACTCACACTGTGGCTGAGGGCTGAGGAGCGGAGAGCCGAGCACCAGGAGCAGGAACACTTCGCCAGTAAGCGCTACACGTTACTCGGGAATAATTATAGCGGTTCATTTTACTTGGGTTACAGAGACACACTAAAATGATTTATTACTTACGGATACACAACACATTAAATTACAGAAGATCAAACACAACTTCGGCAACACACCAAAACCAGCCTTCAAGTTCCATGAGTAT
This sequence comes from Pangasius mekongensis, assembly GCA_033441845.1. Lineage (NCBI taxonomy): Eukaryota > Metazoa > Chordata > Actinopteri > Siluriformes > Pangasiidae > Pangasius > Pangasius mekongensis. The sequence continues at coordinate 13,394 of JAKKZJ010000271.1, forward strand.
TATTAGCATTATTATGAGTATTATTAGCATTAGTATGAGTATTACTAGCATTAGTATGAGTATTATTAGCATTAGTATGAGTATTATTAGCATTGGTATGAGTATAACTAGCATTAGTATGAGTATTATTAGCATTAGTATGAGTATTACTAGCATTAGTATGAGTATTATTAGCATTGGTATGAGTATAACTAGCATTAGTATGAGTATTATTAGCATTAGTATGA
>JAKKZJ010000272.1:0-13596 GCA_033441845.1 Pangasius mekongensis
CACAATATACACAATATAAACCAGTGCTCACACACACAATATACACAATATACACAATATAAACCAGTGCTCACACACAATATACACAATATACACAATATAAACCAGTGCTCACACACACAATATACACAATATACACAATATAAACCAGTGCTCACACACAATATACACAATATACACAATATAAACCAGTGCTCACACACACAATATACACAATATACACAATATAAACCAGTGCTCACATACACAATATACACAATATACAAAATATACAAAATATGTACCAGTGCTCACACACACAATATACACAATATACATGATATAAACCAGTGCTCACACACAATATACACGATATACACAATATGCAAAATATACAAAATATATACCAGTGCTCATATACACAGTATACACAATATAAACCAGTGCTCACATACACAATATACACAATATACATAATATAAACCAGTGCTCACACACACAATATACACAATATACACAATAGACACCAGTGCTCACATACACAATATACACAATATAAACCATTGCTCACATACACAAAATAAACCAGTGCTCACACACACATTTAAACCACTGGTATGACAAAAGAATGCCTCTCTCTGTATATACTTCTTCTGCTGTGCTTCCGCTTGCCCTATTCATTCTCCTGCTTTACTTCTGCTTTACTTTGTGCTTTCTGAAAACAGTTTATTCTCAGGTCTCACCATAGCTTCAGTGTATAATAATCGCACCTGGATTCTGTAGATTTGTACCTAAGAGCTGCTGCTGTTATCATAAACATTATTTACATTACACGCACATATTATACTTTATTTCAACATACTCATTACTGTTCACATTTCTCTACACCTGTATACTGTCACGATTTATAATCTCACCATCTGTAAGTGAGAATAGCATGGGTTTCATTTTGAATCTCGTATACAAATAGAAAAAAATCAAATTGAATTGAATATACTAGGAGAACTCATGTTTCTACACATAGATTTTAATATATCTCTGTGAGGGTTGAGATCTGGTGATTGCGAAGACCATAGCACATGACTTACATTGTGTTCATATTTAAAGGATGTGGACATCATAGCAATCATGCCTCATGGGTTAAGGCTCCTGTACTGTACTTTACTTTATTAGGAACACAGGTACTCCTGCACATTCATGCAGTTATCTAATCAATCAATCATGTGGCAGCAGCGCAGTGCAAAAAATCATGCAAATACAGGTCAAGAGCTTCAATTAATGTTCACATCAAACATCAGAGTGAAAAAAAAGTGTGATTTCTGTGACTGGGGCCAGATGGGTTGGCACTCCTGGGAATTTCACACACAACAGTTTCTAGAGTTTACACGGAAAGATGCGAAAAACACAAAACATTCAGTGAGTGACAGTTCTGTGGGTGGAAACACCCAAAGTGGACAATTGAAGACAGTTGAAGGTCTTTTTCCAGTCTTCAACTGTCCAGTTTGGGTGAGTCTGTGCCCATGATAGCCTCAGATTCTTGTTCTTGGCTAACAGAAGGGGAACCTGATGTGGTCTTCTGCTGTTGTAGCTCATCCACCTCAAAGTTTGATGTGTTGTGCATACTGAGATGCTTTTCTGCTCACCACATTTGTAAACAGTGATTATTTGAGTTACTATAGACTTTCTGTCCACTCAGCCCAATCTGTTCATTCTTCTCTGACCTATCGTATCAACAAGGTGTTTCCACCCACAGAACTGTCACTCCCTCAACGTTTCTTGTTTTTTTGCACCATGCTGTGTAAACTCTGGAGATTGTTGTGTGTGAAAATCCCAGGAGATCAGCAGTTTCTGAAATACCCAAACCTGCCCATCTGGCACCAACAACCATGCCACGGTTAAAAGTCACAGAGATCACACTTATTCTTCATTCTGATGTTTGGAGCTCTTCACCTGTATCTGCAGGGTTTTATGCATTGTGTTGCTGCCACAGTGTATATAAGACTTTTCCATTTTATAAAATGATGAGGGGTTATTACAAGGCAGATACAGCTAATAAAGTAACAACTAAATCTATATCTTTAAACCAGTGAATATGTCCAATACACTGTGTCAAAAGCTAAATAAGTTTGAGACACATACAGATACATAACTCCCATTCCAGTCAGAAGATTCTTTTTATTACACTTCAGAGTGACAAATAGTTTTAGACATTTTTTTTCAATACACAAGCAAAATCTTTATAGACAATCATTAGCTAGGTCAAAGAAAAAAAATCATTTGTACACAGATATTTTACAATAGATACTGTAGCAGGACACTGGCTAAAGCAATATGCAAAAGAGTATTGCTATTTTTATATATAGTACACCTAATAATTTGAAATGAAAAACAAAACAAAAACAATAAGTTATTTAAATATCAATTACATATACAGAATGTGCAACATGTCCACAATTTCATATATGTAATTAGAATCATTTTAAAGAAATTTCAAACTAATCTGATGTAATTAACTTGTTATGGTTCCGTCTCTAATTAATGAATGTTGACAGGGAAAAAACACTTTAGTTATAAACCAGCATAACCCACTGCACTCCTCCACATAAAACCTGAATGTAACTGTCCATCTGTGGACATTAACTTTTACTAATTTGTTCTTCCTGAAAAAAAAAGCTCCCTTTAATCTGTATATACTTGAATATAAAGTGCATTTTATAGTAATTAGTAACATTTTATGAAATATTTATATACATTTTATAAAACTCCCCATAATACCATGATTGCATTGTTAAAAAGGCATTTGTTCTGATTTTCTGCTCCTCTTTAAGACGCTAAGTCTGAGTTTGGGTGCTATGATAATCCTAATGTAAATTGTAAATTGTGCTGGAATAGATAGAAAAAACATTGCTTGTAGGAAATCCATCTCTCCCCAAAATGTGCCATAGTGTGTGTCAAAATTCTACGTTATGAAGCGCATTCACAGGAAACCTGTGGCGGAAGCTTCACTTAAACAGGTTAGAAAACACGTGCAGTCATTGATATGGTATATAGTTTTCTGTAAGGAGACATTTAATCATCATTTTTGTTAGGAGTCTCCAGTGTCAGAACTTTGTAACAGTTAGAGGTAAAACTTAAAGTAAGTTTTCTGGCATGGAGGACTTTTTTCCTGTGCTTTCCTAATAACATGAGAAGCTGCTTTTGTTGCTGTTGTTGTGTAACTTCGAGAGAGAGAAAAAAGAGACACTGGTGAGGGAACGTATAAAAGGTTTACAGCAGTTTTAGCTAATGAAAATTATAACTCAATGTCATTCCACAACATTAAGTGTAAAAACAAAAACCTGATTTAAAAAGTACAATCCCTTTAATGAATAAAGTTTGTAATCATTGGCAAATTGCTGTAGTAGAACAGGAGTAAAATACTTTGTTGCTGTTGGAAAAGAATACATTTCAGGGAGGTAAGAGTAACTCTGCACTGTGTCAGGCCACATCGTACCAACGTATCACTGACTATTTTCCTAAAACAGCACACCCCATCGTGTCCTATTCCTTATTTAGACAAGCTTCCTTGAGGTTTTAACTCCTAACTAATGGGTAGAATCCCATCCTCCAGTGCCAGATGTGTGTTTGGATTAAAAGACATGCCAGCCTGCTTCCAACTCTGTCTCTTTTTCTCTCACCCAAAAAAAACCCCTCTATAGATACAGATAAATGTTCAAGTGTTACTGAAAAGGAAAACATTGTCACGGGTCTCTTAATGTAGAGACTCATCAGTCTGGAGTGTCAACATCTACATCTGTTATAGCAGATCTTCTTCATTGGACTGGATCCCCAAAGACATTTTTCTATCAAATAACCAACAGGAGGATGAAGGAATCTGTTTCTCTGTGAGCCCTTTCTAAATCTGATTTGTTCTGAATTTTCAGACTGTGCTTACACTGGTCAAAGACAGAGTTTTGGAGCAAGTTTAAATATCAGCATTTACATACTGCCACAGTGCTGGGGAAGTTTTCCTCAAAGCTCTAAGACGTCTAAAAAATATACATTAAATACAAGCAAGTTATCGCTGTTGCATCACCCGAACAAGGCTGATTATTACTGTCGAAAGCATGTGTCAATCGTTTCTTGATGGCAAAGGTAACATAAAAAAGCTTAAAGATATGTAACTGATTCAGTAATAAATGATTTATCCCAGAACAGAAGAATAATGAATGTTAGATACTATGTATTAGAAGATTAAATGCTATCTGAATATACACTATTTTCTTTAACTAAGCGAAGGCAAAAAAGGCTTTACAATGCTTTACAACTTAACCACTTGGCACTGAGTAAGCTGAAATGGCTTATGGACTATACAAATATATTTCCTCCTGCAAATAAAATAAAATATGCATAATTCTGACCTATAGCAACATTGTGCTTGAGCATTAAACGAACATTCCAAAGTGGACCGATCAAAGACGTAGCCTTCAATATTCATATCTATGAGCTGAGAAGTTGCGTATGAACATATTAACCTGCAGGAAATGACATCGCTTTGGCCAGGCTACAACATCGTTCTGTGCTGGAAGAAGCACAAAATGTTCTTCTTCCTCACAGACAAGTTTTCATCAGAACAGAAGAAAACAGTCTTGAGTTAGTCTAAATCTTTACAAAATCTCAAAAACAGTGAAAATCAGGTCTTTTTTTTTTTTTAAGGCAACCCCTTCAGGATTGTTACAAAGACCCCCCTGGAAAGTCCACCACTAACAGGTCATGGAAGCCACAGAAGTCCTTTCTGTAAACATCAGCAATACAGAGCTAAAGAAAAGGACAGAACAAATGCTTGGAAGAAGGAGATGATGATATTTTTCATGAAATGCTACAGAGAACCCAGTTTCATTCCTTATTCCTCATTCCACTCCAGCACTTGGTTTGCCATTGGGAATTCACTTGATGCGTTTCATCATCAGATCAGCGCAGGCAGCAGCTGTGGCTGTTCATAAAGCAGTCATGTGTTGTTAAGACTGTGATGCATTGTTAGCTGTGATGAGCTGGGCTTCATTGAGCAATCGGCGGATGTGTCTCTCCTCCTGTAGCCCTGCCTTGCGTACTGCTGCCTCAGTAAGAGCAGACAAATGGCCCAGCGTGTCATAGCCCGCTGCCAGTAGGAGGTCAGAATACATGGGCATGCCAATGGACACCAGCCAATCGGAAATGGTGCTTAAGTGCACTGGAGACATGGGCTTCCGACACATGTCCGTCAAACCTCCAGAGGGAATCTGTGGAGAGCAGGGAGGAGAAATATCCAGAATTACTATCAGCCTGTATGTACTGAAATATGTTGAAAAATTCATCATTCACTTTTTTATTACAAAGAAAAGAATATGTACACATGAACTGAGAAATGTTTGACATTTATGTGATTGTTTTTTTGTTTTTTTTTTTTAATGCCCAGATGACCAACCAGTCTTTTCCTGTTCATCAAATATGTGAGATTAACTCTTTTTCTCACCAAAATCTCTTGAATAACTTATACATAAAAATATTAATTAAGTAAACATTTTTAAAAATTTCGATGAGTCTATATCTTGCACCAAAAATCTGCATTACTGTGTTTAATAGTAAAAGTAATAGTAAAAGTAATTTTCATGCTGGAACGTATGCATTTAAGTGTGGCTATCCAATTAGACTACAATCTTCAGTATTCTGAGAGCTGTAGCCAGAAAAGTGTACAAAAGATATAAGATGCTCTTTGTTCCGTGGGTGGGGAATCTGAGGCGGAGACTAAAGGCTTTTCAGTGAAACAAATTTCGCAAGGGTCGTGAGAAGCACACATAGTCACATAGTGTGTTTGGGTGCAGAGTACAGCCAGCTTTCAACATGACAGCCAAAGCCTCCACACGATGTCTGATTTTTTCCTGAAATCATGGCATATTATTCACCAAAGCCTTGGGAATGTCATCTCCACAAGAAGTATACTGAGGCCTTAACTTGTATCAAGCAAATCAGACAGTGAATGAGATTCAAAAATCCTGATATCCAACAGCATTCCCAAAAACACTTGGAGCCAATTTGGTCACTCAGAGTGAGGTTGCAGATTGGAAAGGGAATACATTTTATATGAAGATGTTTTCTAGCAGTTGGGTGTAAAAACAGACAACTTAAATAACAACATATGGTCTGGAATTTTGGAGGTGACATCCCAAGCAGCAGCGCAATCAGTTACACATCATTACTAAAGTCAAGGTCTCTGTACCAAGCCTGCTGGAGAGCAAGAGAGTTTGTGCAGAATTTGAAAGAAGGGAGTACATTTTAAGTCCTTAGTACAGCATGAGAGTGGAGATTGTAGACAAGTCACTGTTGAACTGACTTACTACCATTTTTACCCTCCAAGTGCACCTGCTTTTAATAAAGCCCTCATGTGCATGCCTGCATTTTACAGTTCAAAAGGTTGCTTACAAGTGCCCACTAAATGAAGCCTTTGGCAAAGCCCACATCAACGAGACCCAAAGAATGGCATTATACCAAAAATGCCTTGCAGTGTTGGCTAGGATCAATCACAGCAAATGGGTTTGTTGTGAGCAGAAAGCAACATGAAACATCATCAAACATTTCTTTAAATATCTTTTTATTTAACTTGTCATTAAGGATCTTTAGAATTGCAACCTTATTTAAAATAGAAAAAAAATAAATAAATTGATAAATCCCTTAAACCCCCAGGATCGATGCAAGCATTTGAGTGAGTAATGGCACATCAAGTATACATTGATGCTGTATGTTTTTTTAACACCTGTGTACACTTGAGCACTAGTGCTCCACATATCTGCAATTTTGTTCTAGGACTCACTTTGTGCCAATGCACAGAACTTTAATATATTGTTCCTTATTTAACACATTTTATAAACCCTGTTGTTTTATGTCATGTATGCATGAGAACCATGACTCATAATGAATTCTACCATTTATTATTTCTTAATTCATGTAAGAAGCCTTGTTTTTTAAAATATCAAATCAGCTCTGTAGTGATTTACAGAATCAGTTACTCACAGCCATGCGGTGCTCCTTGCGCAGATGCTTAACTCTGATCTGGTCCAAAGTTGACGCCACATCTTTCAGTGGCTGCTGGAAGTCCTCAGAGTATCTCTGCACCAAGAGCTGAGGAATACCGCAGCGGCCATGCTGGACGAAAAATACAGAACGTGTAAGAGGTGCTTAGATATTAGCCGAGGAAGGGATTAACAGGACATGGAGCAGCTTACTATTCAGCTCCATGATGAGAAAGCAATGTGAAAAAAAAAACCTAGGCATTGACTTTTCTAGTCATCAGAGACATCCTACACCCGATACCTGATATCCGGAAGATACTTTTAAACGACACAAGGATTTTTTATAGGGATAATGGAATTAACATTCCCTTTGCTTTAGTCTAAGCCTGAACAACAACTAAAATTAGCAAGCCATAAAGTTTACTTCATGTGGTTTCTAGTGGATTTTAAGTTTGACCAGAAAACAGCTCCATATGACAGCATGCCTGGAGACGTAGGCTGACATAGAAACAAGCAAAACATTATGAGGTAGTTACAGAATAACTAGGCTATTGTAACTCAATCATTTGTTTAAAATGACAAATAATGTGACCTAATGAGTCGTAACCCTGGGAGAACTGGCATGATGGCTGAGACCTCTAAAGAACAGGCTTTTAAGTCTCTGAGGTAATTTCATCTGTTGGAACATTTGTCATGGAGAAACCCTCGACTTCCATTTGGACTTTTTAGAAAAATGAAGGAGAATGCCAAACAGATGTACTTACAGGACTAAATGGAAGCACTACTGCATGTTTGCTATGTGATGTGTATCAGTTTAGTCACGTCACCGTCCACATTTGAAGAAAAGATGAGTCATATGCAATACAATATGACAACCATTTGACTAGAATCCAAGTTCAAGAGACAAGTAATATTTCTGAGCATTTTTTCCAGCACAACTAAGAAAGCTAGAACAGCCAATATGTATTTTATTTTAATTCAAAACAACTTCACATACTCTTTTTTGTGAAGGTCATGCCAAAGTGCCAATGAAACTAGCTTGGTTGATGTTAAAGAGCAGTAAATGTATTGTTAGACTGAGACCACTGAGGTATTCAAAACACTACCCTTCAGGCCCTCAGGCCATTAATAGCTTAGAGTTTAAGGCTCTTAATTGGAAGGCTGTGATTTCAAATCCCAGTAATGCCAGAGAGCCTCCCTTAACCCTTAGTTGCTTGGGTTGTATCTTTTCTCCATCATGAGTTGCTTTGGATAAAAGTGTCTGCCAATTAAATAACTGTGAATGGTCCAAAACCATCATGACCTGTATTTACGAATGCACATCCAGCCCACCTACTCCAACAGACTAAGAAGCATAAATTATACACATACCAAATCCACAGTTATGTTCTTTCCACCCAGACTTTCCCCCATATTGGCCCTGTCACGTGTGGTGTGGGCTCCTAGGTCTAGCTTGGTGCTATTGCTGGCATGGCGCATTAGACTTGTAAAAAATACAGCATATGTGCTGGTTATGTCTAGGGCAAACTGAGCATTTAATAATGCGACTATCAAAAGAAAAGCAGGTCTCAGCAGTGCCATCTTGCAATTAATAACTGTCACCTAGTTTTTGTTTTAATCTAATGACTATCTGCAGTTTGATTAATGGGTGGAAACTAAATGAAATATTACAAAGAATGAAAAGCAGTCGCAACCTTGTACACCACTTAATGAAGGAGGAAAAAATGAAGGGAAAAAACAGTAAAGCTCTGTGCTCTTTGGGCCTAAAATCCATTTTAATTCTAGCTCTAGTCATTGCTGTGTGTCCTTGTTGTGTAGTTATGCTGAGAAGCTCCATGTCACCAGATCTGTCCATGACAGCAGCTGACATTCCTTAAAGATGACTTAAATTTTGGGGCTCAAGATGAGAACTCAAAACATGTACCCATCGATGTAATGATCTATGACTTTTATAATGTTACAAATGGTGAACTGCTGCCAATTTTTAAATGGTACATTTCTTTTTACATGCTTTTTTCATATGTATAAATGTCAGAACCAAAATTCAAGACTTCTAATACATGGCATGAGTTCTAGGGTAATGGTGAAGGTGTTTTATAGGACTCACAAGACCATGATACCAGCTTATGTTTCACATATGCTTTCACCTTCTATTCCTCATTGTCATGAATAATTCTGTTGTGAACTGATAGTATGTCTCTTACCTTGTCCGAGTAAGGCTCTGCCATAAGATCGATGCCCTCTGAGCCAAGCTTCTCCTCCAGTAGTGTCTCCAAATCAGTCATTTTGGCATGGGAGATCTTCCTGCCAAGGGCTACCTTGACTCCTTGAATCTGTGGGCAGGCAGACTCAGGCAGGTCAGAGAGCCAGGGTGGTGGTTTCTCTAAATCATCTGGAGACACTGAAGTGGACGGAATACTTTCAGAGGGGCTAGTAGGACTACTTATGGGTTTAGAAGACAGAGTTGGCGTGCCTGGACTAGAACTTGGCAGGGCCAAAGATGGGTGTCGCAATCCATTTACTAGGCGCTCTTTGGATTTTTTGGCAGGAACAGGAGGGGGCACAGGAGGCTTTTTGGGGTGAGTACGAGGAGCTGGGCTGGTTGGGGCAGAGCCAGGCTGTTTATCTGGAGCATGGCATGAAGACTTGTGCGGCAGCTGGGTGGGCACTAGAAGTCTCTCGACTTGATCCTGGTTTGCTCTACACAACTCTGTTTTTGAGGCTAACTGAGATTCTCTACTGTTCTGAGAGCTGGACTGGGGAATTGCAGAGTCTGGCTCTTCCTGCCTTTCACCACCATGTGGGGTCTCATTTCTTTTCTCCTTGATCTGGTCAAAGGCGTGCTGCCACTGTATGTCCCCCAGAGAGTGAGATCGTTTCCAGCTCTCTGGAGCGTCTAAAGTTCCATCAAGCTCCTCACAGCTGCGACTGGCTGGCATTTGACGCCTTGTTCCTGATCGAAGGCCCTTCCTGAGGCCCAGAGAACGCAGGCTGAAGCCCTTGATAGGCCGGGGAAGAAAGTGCTTGGGGAATTTGCGTTCTTTCTTGGACTGATGCTGAAGCTCCTCAGTGGATCGGCTGATGGGAAGCGTGGGGAAGTCCAGAGACTGGACTCGACCAGATTCAAAGCCAGAAGAACGGCGACTTGAGCGAGATGCTTTACGAGGCTTACCTGTAACACATGAGCTTCAGTTTCAAACCTTCAGACTTGTATTTAAATATTACACAGTTTCCAGTTTATTAGAAACACATTCCTTGTAGCCACAATATTATATAGGCCCACCTTTACTGACCATTGTTCTTTTGCTTTGCACTGTTTTTTAACCTCTACCCTATCCTGTCCATCATATGAACACACCATTCACCAGGTAATAACTGAGTGTTGCACTGCTCTCAGCATAGCATTGACACACACATACACTTTATTCCAAACGTATGTGGACACCTGACCAATCACACCCATATGTGCTTGTTGAACAGCCCATTATAGATTTAGTCTCTCTTTATTGTTATAATAACCTATACACTTTTGGGTAGCCTTTCCACTAGATTTTGGAGCCTAACTGTAGGGATTTATGCTCGTTCAGCCACAAGAGCATTAGTGAGGTTGGGCAAGAAGGCCTGGCATGCAGTCGGCGTTCCAGTTCATCCCAAATGTTTTCATTGGGGTTGAGGTCAGGGCCACTGACTTCAAGTGTAGACCACTCAAGTTCTTCCACACCAACCTTGGCAAGCCATGTCTTCTTGGAGCTTGCTTTGTGCACAGAGGCACTGTCATGCTGGAACAGATTTGGGGCCCTTAGTTCCAGTAAAGGGGAAATCTTGATGCTACATGCATAGACATTCTAGACAATTGTGTGCTTCCAACTTTGCAGCAACATTTTGGAGAAGGCTCATAAATGGGTGTGATACATCCACATACTTTTGGCCATACAGTGTATTAGTGGTATGGTACAAGCATGTGGCAGTGCTCTTGGGGCTTTTAAACATTGGGGCTTTTTAACACTCACTAGTCATTTCATTAGACAACTACCTTATTGGTCCCCCATGTAGGTGTACAATTAGAGACAACAGCTCACCTTTTCCATGTCTTATGCGTGTTGATTTTCCTCAAGGTATTTGCTAGGTATTTGTGGTTGAACAGCCTCTTATGTACTATAAATATTCTGGAAATTGGTTTAAATTTACTTGCACTGTGCACTTTATCATTATATAAGAAGATCTGCAAGACCTATCTAATCTAAATCTATAAATGAGAAAATTGAACAATGTACTTTTTTACTCATGAGATGTCATTTAGCAGACCCAAACATTGAATACTGTTTATAATAATGTGTACTTAACCACAGTGAATATGAACCAGAGTTTGTTTTAGAACTGGATGAGCATAACAGAACCCTGAGATCATTAGAATGAAGTATATATGTGTAGAAAATGTGTAGAGATCAAAGAACATTGGTTCGACAAGCATTACATGAAATGCCTAAAGAAAGTCATGCAACAGAGATGAAGGTTATTTAGAGTGGCACATGAGTAATCAGCAGCTGTAGTCCAACTAAAATTGAGAGAGACAGGATACTGCATGGTTTTGCAATCAAACCCAAGTAGAACTAATGTTTAATAAGAATTTTGAGTGTGAAAATAGTGGTTTTATAAAAAGAAAAGAAGCATGGAAAGAAAGATAGACCAAAAACCAGCAGAAGGACAAGAATGATGTACAATGTTTAGATCATTTTGGGTTTATTTTCCATTATGGCACGTTATTTCCCATCCCTCACAGACAAAGTGGGTCAGTACCATAAGATTCCATATGAGTGTTAAGAAGACAGGAAATTAAAATATTTAACATATTAACTTAAGCACAGAACAACAAAAGTATCTGAAATATGGACCCACATTCCAGTCCCTGCAGCATAATATATACACATATAGACTTCTTAATAAAAATCTCCAGCAACAAACTTTGCTCTGTACAGACTAGTTTCTAAAAAATCTAACTCCGAGAATCATTTTTAAGGCACAGATGAGCTGTTCAACAAAGCCACTGGACATGTGCTCACACACACAACATTCCTAAAATAGCACAGGGTATTGATGATAAACAGAAAAAAGACTCTAGATCCTCAGATACAATCTACTTCACAATACAGCTCTAAAGATTCAAAGCTCAGGAGTCTGTAAGCTACATTCTGCATCTGCCTGCATGCCTAACTGTGCATCTTTACACTCTTCACTCTACCAAGGTTTCCATCCACCTGTTTTATGCAAATTTGAAAGTTTGTGCCAAACACTTAACACCTAAATGTCACCTAAGTGTCACTGTTTTCACACTTAACTGAATTGCCAAATAAAGAGAAGATGCAATCAGGGTTGCTGGAATTAGATTTTTTTTTTTTTAAATAATTTCCCATAAAATTTATGACGACAACAGAGAATTCTGAGTCTTCTTCACTTGGAACCACATTCACTTAGTGATTATCTTGTTGTGCGCTTCAGTATATTCACATTATAGTAGCATGTTTGCATGTACTAAACAGCTAGATGGAAACATACAGTCTCTGTGTCTTAATAATACCCAGAAGGATTGAGAATGATGTAGCTTAAAAACATGCGTGTCAGAGTGATGAAGAAGTAGGGCTAGAAGATGAGAAGTGCAGTCTTTAGATGGAGAGGTGTGATTATCCGGCCCATAAAGAAAGACGGGAGAAAAGGAAGAATGATGAGGAAGCCAGGACAGAACGACAGCATGGCATTCAATCCTGAGGTGGATGTCATGGTGATGGTAATGCTAGGTTGGAGATGAGGATGCGATGGAGATGCTAAAATAATGCCTGGTTACCATTCTCCAGGTTTTCGCTGCTTTCATAGCAACCAGAGTCCCGTGGGGAGTTAGCAGCCAAGCCCCTCCCCTCACAGAGGAGCTTTTCCTGGGAGCCAGAGAGGGCACTACGCTCGGGGTCACTGCTGCCTGTAATGGCACACACACAGTGTCAAAGTGTGTATGTTAGGGCTTTTAATTACATAAAGTATTTAGTATTGAGATGCATTACTGAGCCTAGAGTGGAATATAGCACAGACAGAACTACACTATTGCATAAACCACAAAATGTGAAAACTTTTGGTCAAACTGTTTGTGGGAGTGAGTGGGATTGGACACACTTTCTTCCAGAGTGGGCAGGATTGATAAAACTTTGTGTGGGGGTGAGAGGAATTGGGCAAACTCTCTGCAGGAGTGAGTGGGATTGGTCGGGATTGATCAAACCTCCTGCGGGAGTGAGCGGGATTGATCAAACCTCCTGCGGGAGTAGATGTAGGATTAAATGTCCCACACACACCTCCACAGTGTAGATATACTCACTGTCATACTCCTGTAGTAGCTCTACAGCAGTGAGCAGTACAGCTCTCTGTTGAGGGTCTCTGATGTTCAGCTCATCCAGGTCCTCTTCCTCAAGCAACTTAAAAGTGTCCAAATCCTCATAGCCGTTAAACAAGAATGTAGGCATGTGCTCCTGAAAATCACACACACAAACACACACACACACACACACACACACACACACACACACACACACACACACACACACACACACAC
>JAKKZJ010000273.1:0-13395 GCA_033441845.1 Pangasius mekongensis
GCGTCTCTGACACGATGAAGCTCCTCCACAGAGTCCACACCACATTCACTCAGCCTCTGTACGCTGGGTTTAGGCTCAGCTCTTATGGATCAACTGTGAGATTATGTGATCTGAAATAAAATATTAGTAATGTGATTTATTTTAAATTAAAATTACTTTTTTATATCAAGCTTAAATCAAATAAATTAAAATTAAAAATTAAATCAAATTTTATGGATCAAGTATGAGATTATATGATCCAAAATAAAGTGTCTGCTGTTGTATGAACAGTAATAAAATGAACATTTCATATACATTGTCAGTTCATCTCTGAGGCTCCCTCATGGCAGTCAACGAGTTGCCAATCCCTCATTGTGTTTGTGTTTAATCGGTAATTGTGTTTGAAATGTAATAGCTAGTTTCTGCCATGTAGGATTTGAAAATTTCAGTTATTTTCTGTCTTATACCGTATGTTTAAAACGTTGCTCTTTCTGACTCTTAATCTCCATGTAATCTCTCTGTGTATCTCACTCAGCAGTGATATTTTACACTCTGGTGATTGTGCATATAAATAATGCTGAGATGGTTTTTAAAGCAGCATGTAGGAGATTGAGCTCTTTATTCCAGAAGCAATGGAGCAGTTTGGGTTTAAAGGTCTTGTTCCAGGAGACAACAGCAGTGGCTCTGAATGATGGACATGATGAAAACAGTACACTGAATTTTTCAGTAGATCTAGACAGACTGGACAGTTGAACTGGTCCTGATCTGATGAAATACATGAGATTCCCTGGATGGTTTATGATGGGTGCTCTGATGTGAGGGGCAAACACTTGCTCCTCTAATATCTAAACATGAGGAGATTGTCTTGGACATTTTCTCATCCTCTGAACTGTGCAACATCTAGGGTAACATCTGAGAGTGAGATTATGTTGTGAAGATGTGTGCTGATCACAGTGATACTTTTGGAGATACTGTATGTCATTAATATTCATATATAATACTGAATCAGAGTTGCGTTGCTCTGAATTAAGGCTCTAACACTGTTATAATTTCTGTTAAAGAGATATACATAATGTCAGATCTACCAGTTTGTCATAATTTTTATTAATATGTACTGATTATGTTATGTGCTACCAACAGCCTAAAATGAAATGTGCCCTAAAAATATCCTATTGTGATCAGGACTATCAAGATATTTTATAATCATTACTGATGAAAGTTATTTCTTTTATTAATTATAAAACGTGGCTATCCGGATGCTTCATTGCATTATGTTTTTTTTCAGGCTTTAACTCTTGAAACTATTTGAACGCTACATATGAGAGTATTGTTCATTATATTATACTCTTATACTATTGCTAGATTTGTGGTGGCAGAAATGTGATTAGTAAACAGAAATAATGTTAATGAGAAACAAAATGGCCGGAGTTAAATTGATCTGTTAAAACAAATATTATTTAATTTATTAAATTAAATAATGCTTGGAGTTGGTTGTCTAATTGGCGCTGTATTCATTCACTGTTTGAATAAATCACTTCATCTTTTTATCACCATGATGTCTGGTTTACTGTGCATGAGTACAGCTGATTGTACAAATACACAGAGAATGGTATCAGGTTTTACTCTAAAGCCTCTAGAATATCTAAAGGTATATCTTAAGTCAGTGTAAGAGTCATAATTAGGTATTTTAGTAATGGTCAGACTTGGACTTAAGAATGACAACTAGGAGTTAAATAGTAAATAGTAATAAAAGTAAAAAAGGCTCCTACCCTGAACTGAGACTTAGTATGTATAAGGGTTTTCTGGATTTTGCTAAATAATTTAGTTTATTTACAAAAAAAACCCAACAAATTTTGTTATAACATAATACAAAAGCTGTGATGAATAATTTAATAATGTTAATCAAAATTGGAAAGTTGGAAAATTACATTTGCAATTAAAAATATCAGATGCTGGCAATTATAGAAGTTCTTTCATATAATACAGGTATTCACAAACAATAATAGTCACATTTATGTCATTAAAATCTCTTGAAAGACAGAGGAAAGAATGATGTAATGGTATTTAAAAAATGAGGAAATATAAAATAAGTTACTCATATTATATCTTTGAGTATGCTTCACATTAAAAAATGATGATATATTTAATATTTTAAGTATAAATCATATCACATATATTTTATTTTGGATCACATAATCTCACAGTTGATCCATAATGAGGCAGCCAGAATCCAGCGTATAGAGGCTGAGTGAATGTGGTGTGGACTCTGTGGAGGAGCTTCATCGTGTCAGAGACGCTGTAGAAGGACAGAGTTCCTGCACTGTGATCCACATACACTCCTATTCTGGAGGATCATGGAACTCTGAGATCAGTCTTAATGTTGTTGTGCCAGAAATCGTGAGAAGAAGAAGAACACTGCAGACTCCAGGACTGACTGTTGCGACCAAACACACACTCATTACCTCGACCTTTCCTGCTGATGTCTTTATATGAGATTGATATGGACACCTATCCCTCACTGCTCCACTCCACCTCCCAGTAACAGCGTCCACACACACTCTCCTTACACAACACCTGTTCCCAGGAGTCAAATCTCTCTGGATGATCAGAGTATGGCTCCTTTCTCTCACTGCACATTACCACTCTGTTCTTCTCAGACAGAATGACATTAACCAATAACATTGGTTATGTCTAGTTATCAAACAATTGACCAAAAAACCTGACTTGTCAGCTGTCCAACTATAGCCCAACATCAAACCTCCCTTTTATCTCCAAGATCCTAGAAAAGTTTGTGGCACAGCAGTTAGGCTCATACTTGCATAAGAATAACATTCATGAAATCTTTTAGTCAGAATTTAGGTCTCATCATGAAGCCTGAGGCAGCACTGGTTAAAGTGGTAAATGTCCTACTACTGGCCTCTGATCAGGTTTGTGTCTCATTGCTTGTGTTGCTTGAGCTTATTGAAGCTTTTGATACCACTGATCATATTATTTCCCTTGATAGACTAGAAAATGTTGTTGGAGTTTGATGTTCCACGAGGTTCTGTTTTAGGCTCACTCCTCTTTTCTCTATATATGCTACCTATGGGTAAAATTATTCATAAACATGGTATTAGCTTCCACTGTTGTTGTTACCTTCATGCTGTTGATGCACAGTTATATGTTTCAGCATAGTCAGATGAGAGACACCAGCTTAATAAAATAGATGAATGTGTAAACTTCCTTTTACTTAAATGTAAAGACAAGACAAATGTACTTGTACTAAGACCACTGGCAGCTAGAGGTAAGCTTTCTGATTACATAATAACTCTGGGTGGACTTTCATTTACACCATGCGAAGCAGTAAAAGACCTTGGTGTGATTATTGACTCAGATCTCTCATTTGAAGCTTGTGTAGATAATATTACTAGGATATCCTTCTTTCATCTCAGAAATATTGCTAAGATAAGAAATATAATGTCACTACATGATGCAGAAAAATCAGTTCATGCTTTTGTAACCTATAGGTTGGACCATTATAATGCCTTGCTGTCTGGATTTTCCAGCAGGTGCATAAAAAAGCTCCAGTTAGTCCAAAATGCAGCAGTCTTCTTAAGGTTTTACTAGAATTAGAATATATGACCACATCACCCCTATCTTATCCACACTGCACTAATATAAAATTTTGCACTGATTATAAAATACTATTAATGACCTATAAAGCACTGCATGGTCTCGCGCCACAGTACCTGACCGAACCTCTGGTCTTTTATGATCCACCATGCCTGCTTTGATCAAAAGGTGCAGGATCTTTATTGGTGCCTAGAATACTGAAGGCTACAGCAGGGGGCAAAGCTTTTTCTTACAAAGCCTCACAGTCATGGAATAACCTTCCAGATAGTGTTTGGGACTCAGACACAATCTCTGTCCTTAGGTCTAGGCTGAAAACATATTTGTTTAGTCAAGTCTTTTGTTAATAGTTTTTCTCTTATGTAAAAGGTGCAGATCTGGAGGGTTCATGGGCATAGATGGGAGGTATGGATGCTGTCACCCTCCCACTCTCATGCTTTCATTCAGGAGTGGCTGGCCGCACCAGGGGGCCCTCATGTCTGTGGTAAATTCTGGCTCTCCCTTCTAGTTATGCTGTCATAGCTAGTCTTACTGGAGTCCCTGCTTGCACTCTGCATACAGTGTATATCTTCTTAAAGCACTATAGGATAAGAGCACACCTAATAATCTGCATTCTCTCTCCCTCTCTCATGCTACACATGCTAGTCCTGAGATACCAGTGATCTTGAATCCTTCTGCTCTACAGACTTGCCTGATCCATCCTACTTCTGCTTGGAGCCTCCTTCACCTGAAAATCACTCCCTGCTGCTGAGGATGGCCCACAATTTTAGCCTAAAGATCACCATGAGATGGCTATGGATGATACCATACAGACACCCTTAAGATGACTGTGTATATTCTTATCTTGCGAAAAACAGTTTACGCTCAAGTCTAAATCAATGAACAGTCAATAATTTAACTTATAGACACTATAGACCTAAAGTTCTGTAAAACTCTAAAAATCTGGTTAAAATTTGGTGTCAGCCAGGTCGGTATGGGTTCCCTTTTGAGTCTGGTTCCTCTCAAAGTTTCTTTCTCATATACACACCTTACAGACCACAGGGGATAGTCACTGGGTCCTTCAGCAGATCCAGACAGACTGGACAGCTGAACTCATCCTGATCTACTGAAATACAGGCCTCGGCCATTTTCTTGCACTCACACACTGACAGAGAGGGAAAGAGAGAGAGCGAGAGAGAGAGAGAGAGAGAGAGAGAGGCACTCTGAGTTTCGTTTTCTCTGACATGAGGAGTCACTTCCTGGTTTTGTGTGTGTGTCTGTGTGTGTGTGTGTCTCTGTGTGTGTGTGTGTGTGAGAGAGAGAGAGGAGCCAAAGAAAGAGTTTATGAACATTCCTCTGTTAACCATTCACCATATAACATTCTAGCCTGTGTATGCATGTGTAAGCTTTAAAAAGTAAATAATAGTTTACACAGTAAAAAGAAAATCTAACCCAATCAGTATTTGGTGTGAGCACCCTTTGCCTTTAAAACTGCATCATAAATCTGTTTTGTTAGGAAATGACTGGTTGGTTGTTTCAAGCATCTTAGGGAACTTGCCAACTTTAATAATTATAATAATAATAATAATAATCTTTATTTATAAAAGCAGAAAACAATGTGCTTTACAGACAGTGACAATTTAAAACAATAAAATTATAAAAATAAAACAAACATTTAAAAATATATAAAAACAATAATCTCCAAAAATATATGATTACATGAGAATAAAATATATACGTCAAAACAGTAAAATAAAATAAAGTAGATACAGAGAACAAAGTGCAGTAAGTGCAATAGATTAAAAAAATGATTAAAAGCTATAAGCAGTCTTTAATATCCTCTTAAATCTTTCCAGGGCTGAGTTTATCCAAAAGCATCACAAAGTTAACTGGGAGAGAGAGCGTTCAGTGTGCTGCTCGCACTACCGTTTAACAATGATCTTTGTGTTGCGATGCTTTTGGGAAACTCAGTCCAGTACAGTGACCTCTGTGTTCCTCCATCATACACAATTAACAGATGAAGATGAAGCAGATCTTCTCTTGTACTTTTCCAAATGCTTTTTGACAAACTTTGTCTTTAAATTCTGAACTCACACCCTGCCTTTAATGCTCCACCTACTTTCTCTGTCACTATAACACACACACACACACACACACACACACACACAAATTAATTTCAAAGGAAACGAAACTCAGAGTCTCTCTCTCTGTCAGCGTGTGAGCACAGGAAAATGGCCGAGGCCAGTATTTCAGTAGATCAAGACCAGTTCATCTGTCCAGTCTGTCTGGATCTACTGAAGGATCCAGTGACTATCCACTGTGGCCACAGTTTCTGTAAGGTGTGTATTAATGATTGCTGGGATCAGGAGGATCAGAACAGAGTTTATAGATGTCCTCAGTGCAGAGACACTTTCACTCCAAGGCCTGTTCTACGCAGAAACAACATGCTGGCTGAAGTGGTGCAGAAACTGAAGAAGGAGACTGAAGTCCAAGCTGCTTCTGCTCACTGTTACGCTGGACCTGGAGATGTGGAGTGTGATTTCTGCAGCGGGAGAAAACACAGAGCCATCAAGTCCTGTCTGATGTGTCTGGCCTCCTTTTGTGAAACTCATCTGAAACCTCACTATGAAGTTCCTGGTTTGAAAAAGCACAAGTTAATCAAAGCCTCTGGAAATCTACAAGAGAAGATCTGCTCTGAGCATGATAAACTGATCGATATCTACTGTCGTACTGACCAAAGCTTCATCTGTTATTTGTGTGCGATGGATAAACACAAAAGTCATAAAACTGTTCCTGCTGCATCAGAAAGAGCAGAAAAACAGGTGAGAACTGAAAACATTTTCAGCATTAATTTGTTTCTTTGCTAGAATTGGCTGCAATTTGGTGATTAAACTGTTCTAACACACCTATTTTAATACCAAACTTAAATCTGGGCATAAACACTTAAAAGTGGCTGGAAATGTTTTGTTTGCAAGCCACATTTTGTTGTTTTTTTGCTTACTTAATACATCCCATACACACTAACAATACACAACAAAAGTAGACAACCAAAGTAAATTTTAACTCTTTATCTGCCATCAATATTCACCCATTGTGCTTATTTAATCTCATAATGCATAACGAGTAGAATGTATTTTATTTGTTCACAGAAAGAGTTAAAGCAGGAGCAGATGAAATCCCAGCAGAGAATCCAGGAGAAACAGAGGAAGGTGCAGGAGCTGAAAAAGGCTCGGAACACTATAAAGGTGAGTAGTGAACATTTGCTTGCTTGTTGTCCATCTGATGATGGTAATCTGATGATGATGTCCACTTCTGTCCTCGAACGGTGGGTTCCTAGATGGCTGACCAGTCCAATCCTACAACTGCTACAGGTAGGGCATGTATAAGTGGTAGCATTGATAGCGGCATCCTTTGGTGTGCTAGTCCCATGAGGGTGAGCTGCCACAAGGTGTAACAGTCAGCCAAAGTGACCTCCAGATCTAATGCTGCATTTCTTCAGCAAACCCTTCACTTGGTCTTTATACCTTTTCTTCTGCCCACCTGCAGAAAAGATGGACTGAAGGTCCTGTGGTGAGTGAGCCATAAGATTACAGTCATCAAAATACTGTGGCTGTAGGACCTGCTCGCAATGTGGCGAGGTTCTCATCCAGACTGAAGTCTATTGTCACACCTCTTCTCTCCTCAAGCACCCTCTGTGTTGACAGGGAAAGTGTCCGACTCTCCACATATGGTCACTCGAGCCATCATACCATCATGCAACAACTTGCCCCAACAATTTGATGCATTTGTTGGGGCAACCAAATGGTGTTTTCCTGAAATTGCCATGCTGTGAATATCATATTGACCATACTCCTGTTTTTTTTCTAAAACCACACCATGAATCCAGTAGCACTTCATTCAGTGATGTTGAATGAAGCTTTGCAAATTCTTTGCCAAGAATAGGTCATTCTCCTGCTGTTGCCACAGATGGATTTAACACCCTTGTTTATGTCCTGTGTATGGTGATGTAATTTTTTATCTTCTCAGGCCTTATAAATATAGTTCTTGTGATCTTGTACAGAGGTACCCTCCCTGTTTCAGTAACGCTGCTGGATGTTGTCAGTACTAGATACTTATTCGCTTTGAGTGAACAAACAACTGTAAGAACCTCCAGGAAGGTTGATGCTGTATGGAGAGATGGAGGCAGTTCTCGTAAAATGGAGATGTCTGCAGAAGCATGCAGGCCTCCTCAGCCCACATTAAGAAAAAGTATGTGCTGGTGTTTTTGAAGTGTAAGAACATCTGCTTTTTTCAGAGGAGTGAGAGAAAGACTTCTTGGACCATAAATAATTTTACCTAGCCTGCTGCAGGATTGTGGTTGGTTAGTTGGTGAGCATGCATAGTTGAGTACAGTCGGATATTCCTGGGTGTTCTTTGGTCTTTTGGTCTACTTCGTGTATGTTTCCAATAATGCATGCTCCTGAAGCTAACTGCTTGCTACATTAAAGCCATCGGAGCATTTGTTTTTTCATGCTCTGTGATGTATGTGCTGGTTTATTTATTAATTAAAATGTGTCTCGAACAAATTTGATGGCTGATGGTTACAATGTTTACTGATCTGACCGAGCTGGTAAATGTGGTGGAGTTGCGATTTATGTTAAATCCAAATTTTCTAGCTCCATATCATGGTCTATAATTATTAATCGCTCAGGTAGATGTTAACCTGCTATGGCATTACTGCCTGTCACAACTCCTCCAGTGCCCATAGGATTAACCCGCTCATCCCTAGTTTAACCCCGGAACACCTCCTGGTGGCGGAGCAGTGGCAGGGATGTCTTCCTGCCATTCCCTGCAACTAGACCTCGTGTTTGGTGTTATACACTAACACTTCTCCTTTCTCCTGACTCAGAGCGAAAAGCTGCTCTTCTCTGCCTCTTCAGCCAGGTCTTTCAGGTTCTTCTGCAGTTTTGCTCCAGTTACTTCCATATCCCTCAGTATGCGAACAGTTGATGTTCCAACAAAGCCAAGCCTTGCCTGTGGGAATTTCCACAGTTCTGCCATACTGATGTTTCTGCCAGCAGCACCTTCCCACGTTGTCCAGCCCCTTGTCGTCCCTGTGCTACAGCCTTGATCTTATAACGCTCCTCCCCCATCCTCATCACCTGTTCCTTCCCCTCTTTCCTGGGAGCCTAGGACCATACCCGCAGAGCTTCTCCCCACCCAAGGCCTGTCTTTCCTGGATTCTGCTGATGATCTCCTTGTGCTGCAACCTGCTAATTGCCAGATCCACTTCGGCATGGGCTTTCCACTTGCAGCCCGTGTTGAGCTGGAAGTTTGTACTCCTCACTGCCCAGTCAGTGGACTCCCCCCAGCTCCAACACTAACCTGGTCTTCTCCTACTTGTAGCTCATGCTGATGGATTGCAGCTGCAGTTGTAAGATGCTCTTTCCAAAGAGACTGGTTTCAGATAGGTATCACAGCAAGCCCAGCCACTTTTGGATGAAAGAGTTGGCTTTCCCATCCATCTTACTTACTGTGGATAAGGGGATTTCACACAATTTCAACAGCCACATTATCCTCTGATACAGTGGTACACCTTGTACTTGCCTGGAAGCTGGCTTTGGTCAATCCTTGCCAGACTGTCAGAAAGCTGTTTCAGCATGCTCTTCCCAATGTACTTGTCAGAGAGCTCAACCATGTATTGTCTCCCAAGGCTTTTGATGGACTATTCTTCCAGCAGCAGGATTTTCTCACCACCCACGACAAAGATGGTGCTGTTGTTCCACCCCTTTCCTGAGCAAGAGACCTCAGTACTTAGCAGGCTTGATCTTCATCCTTGCCCAGGACATCAGTTCATCCATTCCTTTTCAGTAGCCTAGCTGTACATGGTGCTGTCGGCAGAAGGCTAGAAACATCATCTATGTAGTTTCTCGAGGGGGGGCAGTTTCATTTCCTGATGGCAATCTGACTCCTCCCACCATCTGTCTTGCTCCAATGACTATTACCTTGAAGGCAGCCACAAACAAGTTGGTGGAGATTGAGCATCCCATGGCGATTCCTACCTCCAATTGCTGAAATCCGGTAGTAAAATCTTGGAGGGCAATTAAAGCCAGACAGTTTGAGCTGCTTGCTGTTAAGGTGAATATATCATATAAGGATTTTCACCTTACTGTTGTTGGCTGTTATAGGCCGCCATCAGCTGCAAAAGAAGCCTTGTCCTCTCTTTCTGATGCTTTGCATGAGTTAAATGATTCTGAATTCTTATGGGTGATTTGAATTGGGATTGGCTTTCTTTTGCATCTGATTGCTTTGAGTAATTATGTGATTCTTTAAATCCTATGCAAGTTATTGATGCTCCTACTAGGCTCAACCCAAGAGATCAAAATAAATGGATATTACTGAATCTTAGTTTTGCTAATGCGCCCTATAAATATACCTCGACTGCAGTATTTTGTAATGATGCTAGCGATCATTGTGCTATTGCCTGTGTAAGAAATTTAAACTTACTCAAGCTCAAACTTCGGTATGTTTTTAAAAGGTACTTTAAAAGATTTGAAGCACAAGCAAGAACAAGCATTTTTACATGATCTGTATAATAGTGATGTTGGCAGAGTTAGTCTAATCCATGATGTGGAGTGTGCTTGGGAATATTTTTAGGATTCTTTTATGTCGATTTGTAATAAGCATGCCCCTATCAAGAACTTTAGGATTTCTGGTTTACAGTTGAATTATCCAACCTGATTAGGGAAAGGAATGTTTCTTGGGCCAAAGCTAGATCTGCTAATTCTCCTGTGGACTGAACTGCCTTCAGAGCTCTGAAAAATGAATGTACAACTAAAATTAAGACACCGAAGTCAGAATATTATTTTAAATCTATTTCAGATCATTTAAACAATCCTACTTAATTTATTGCCATGTTCTAAATCTACTTTAGGCCTCCCGGAGTGCAATTCCTCTGAAATTAAGAATAAAGCTGATATAGTTGGGCATTTTATATCAGTGAGGTCTCTTTCTAAATACTTATGTTTTAGGGTCAGGGAGCTCTAATTTTAACTCCATATCTATGTCATCAGCTAGCGATTTATTTATGGCCCCTTTGTATTTAGACCTATCCCTAGTGTGGAGATATGTAAAGCTTTAAAGGCTATTGATCCAAAACAGTCGCATGGACCTGACAATTTTTATCCTTATCTTCTGAAGCTTGCAGCTGATTTTATTGCTGAGCCTATTGTGTAAATTTTTAATTTGAGTCTTCAGACAAACACTATTCACAATTTGGAAAAGCAGCCTATGTTCTCCCCTTATTGAAACTCTCTACTCTTACCAAGATTTTTGAATCTCGATTAAATTTTCAATTGAAACAATTTTTGGCTGATAATAACATCTTAATTGAAATACAGTCTGATTTCAGAGTATGTCATATAGTACTCTATATCTGCAGCTTTCATGGTAACAAATGATATCATCAATGCCTTGGATACAAAACAGCATTGTGTGGCCATGTTTGTTGATTTGGCCAAGGCATTTGAGTCTGTTGACCATGAGATGCTGTTAGGCAGAATTTGTGATATTGAGATAGGTGTCGAGGCTGTAGGGTGGTTTAAGAACTACCTTGCAGATAGAACCCAGTGTGTATATATAGATGGATATAAGTCAAGGTTTTTGGAAATGTCTAAGGGAGTCGACCAAGGTTCAGCTCTAGCCCCTGTTTTAATTTCTGTTTTTATAAATAATATTGGGAAGGATATGCCTACAGCTAAACTACATCTTTATGCTGATGATACTGTGGTTTACTCAGTTGCACTCCTCTAGATGGTTGCTCTATAGGGTACCCAGGATTTGTTCAGAACTTGGAAGAAAGGCTTTTGGTTATTTTGTGCCCTGGTCATGGAATAATCTTCAGAACACATTACAGCTTAACCACTTTGTTACAATGGGAGAGTTTAAAGCTCTGATAAAAAAAAATAAAATAAATAATCGTGTAACTGAAGAGTGTGATGACTAATCCTAAGCTATATTTTGTATCATTTGTTTTGTATTTCTTTTTTTTTTGTCTGTGTTTTTATGGCTGTTTTTGTGTGTTAGACTTTAAGTTTGTTACTTGGTAATGGCGTGCCTTCTTGGCCAGATCTCTCTCGAAAAAGAGATTTAATCTCAGAGGACTTGTAAAACTTCATTTTAAATAGTATGAATAAATACAAATTTTAAATGAATTGCAAAAGTCGTGGTTATCATTTCTATCTGCATAGGTTTGTGGGCCTTGTATCTCCACCATTCATTGTGAACACGCACGCGCATTCATACAACCACAAACACAGTAGGGTCACATTAAAAGGGGGAATGTCTGTGTGTCTCCTAACAGCTGAGTGCACAGACAGCATTGAAGGACAGTGAGAGGATCTTTAATGAGCTGATCAGCTCCATGGAGAAAAAGCGCTCGGAGGTGACGGAGCTGATCAGAGCTCAGGAGAAGACTGAACTGAGTCGAGCTGAACGACTCCTGGAGCAACTGGAGCAGGAGATTGCTGATCTTCAGAGGAGAGTCACTGAGCTGGAGCAGCTTTCACACACACACGATCACATCCATTTCCTCCAGGTAACACTCACTGTCTGATCTACAGAGCCAGCTGTTCCTCACACACTCTCTGTGACCATTTGTTATTCTTGTACACAATCTGTTTTTCTTTCCATTTTTTTCTGTAGTGCTTCCAGTCCCTCTGTGATCCTTCTGGATGTAAAGACTCACTCAGCATCACCATCAATCAATATTTCTCATTTGAGAGAGTAAATAATTCTCTGTATGATCTGAAAAAGCGACGAGTTGTGAAAAGCAGCAGGGGAAATGGGAAGGAAAAGAGAGAAGGAAAAGCAGAGTGGGGAAAAATTGAGAAGGAAAGTGAGTGGAAAGATGTTTCATGCTTTTACAGATAATTCAATCTCCTTTTTGCTTCTACGTTCACAGCTGAAGCAGTTCGGATTATTTCAATCTCAGAACCACGGACCAGAGAAGAGTTTCTGAAATGTACGTCTAAAACACACGTGTGTGCAAAAACACACACACACCCACACACACACACACCAATATTTGTATTACTGGTGTACTTAAAAATGAACATGCCAGGGCTAACAGGGCCAACACGGTGCAAATGGAGAAATGCTGTAATAACCCAAAAACACAACTGAAATAGTTTACAACAAAACTAAGAATCTTTCTTAGGGACATGTTCTGGAAATACCTGGAGGACCATTTGAAAAAGAACTCTGCGGTTAAACCACCTGCTCTCATCTCTTTCTCTGCTTATTTATCATTTCTCTCACATACACAATAATAGACAGTATATGAGCAAGAAAGGGAGAAAGAATATGTAAGAATATGTTTTTTTTGAACCCATAAAAACAAAAACATTATTTATCTATAAAGAATTTTCTTATTCTTATTTTCTTTTCATTTGATTTTTTTTTTTTTTTAATAGAAATAAGAATCATATTTTGTTGGTTTTCTTTTAATTTTTTTTTTTGTTTTTGTTTGTTTATTCATTTACTTTTAGATTTCTGTTATCTGACTCTGGATCCCGACACAGCTCATCATTCCCTCACTCTATCCGAAGGAAACAGAGTTGTCACAGGCAGTGAGACGGAACAGCCGTATTCTCTACATTCCTATTCAGATAATCCTTCAGAGAGATTTGACTACTACTGGCAGGTGCTGTGTAATCAAAGTCTCAGTGAACGCTGTTACTGGGAGGTGGAGCGGGTCAATAAGGGATATTTGGAGATATCGGTCTCGTATAAAGACATCAGCAGGAAAGGAGATGGTAAAGAGTGTGGGTTTGGATACAACAATCAGTC
>JAKKZJ010000274.1:0-13384 GCA_033441845.1 Pangasius mekongensis
ATGTGACGCAGTTACGGTGTTGTTCCTCTTTCGGCTGCTGCCGTTAGGGGGCGCTACAGCGGCTCGTTGCTCTGCATATGTTTGATTTGACAGTTTTAGGCCAGAAGTCCTTCCGGGCCTGGGACCGGGACTGAGAGCGCGCTGTGGCTGGGGTCAGTTCTCTTTCTGGGAATTGAACCCGGGCTGCAGTGGTATTAGTCTGTAATTATTGTTATTATTAGTTAATAATTATATAATTATATAAGTAAAATGATCATTAGCTTGTGGTTCTAATGTGAGAGTAATGTTTGCGCGTGTGACGTCACTCCTCATTTAAATATTCCTCTTCACAATCCCAACAGAACCATCTGCTCATTTTACTATCATCACTTTTACTGCCGTTTCTGCGTCATTTCATCATTAAGTGTTTAGTTCAGTTTTGTTTATTATTTACTGCGGCTCTTTCTTCACTTCCGCCTCACACAAACTATCCAGCACATCAAAATAAGAAAAGAAATCAGCTTAAAGTGTTTTATTAAAGTTTTAATCTCTTTATTCAGGTTTAATGTGCTGATGTTCCACAGAAGAGACTTTTATATTCACTGTGCTGCTGTTTCTTTTATAAAAAGAACTTTGACTTTAATGAATAAATAAATAAAAG
The DNA here is from genome assembly GCA_033441845.1 of Pangasius mekongensis. NCBI lineage: Eukaryota > Metazoa > Chordata > Actinopteri > Siluriformes > Pangasiidae > Pangasius > Pangasius mekongensis. The sequence goes on from JAKKZJ010000274.1 coordinate 641, forward strand.
AAGAGAAGTTGTGAGCTTTTCTTATTATTATAGAGTGTAAAGTTCGGTATTTATTTATTAGTCGTGGAAAGCACGTGACAAGTTTATATCTTTATGAATTATGTAGTTCAGTCTGTTTCCTTTTTTTGGCTCAAAGTTTGGACTGTAAGATGGAGCACTCCAGCGGTGTAATACAATTTTTGCTTCTTCTCACATTTTTTTTATTCATCTTTCATGGTGAGTTTAGAAATGTAAACCATCAGTTCATTAGAAAGCTGCATTATAAAGCAACACACTTCCAGAATTCATTTAACCGCAACGAATAATAATAAAGATGATGATGATGATGATGATGATGACGTAGAGATATTATAATAGTCTTTTGACCAGATTTTGAGTTGCTGGAGGCTAGTAGTTCTGTTATACCACAGTGCCATTTGTCACAGAGTGCTATTTTAAATGAAGGACTCATAACCCAGTTGGACTGTTTAGTCTTCAGGACCGGAGACTTTGTGCTTTCTGTTTGTAACATGAGAAGCTGCGTTTGCAGAGGCGTTTTTGACTCCTTCCATATCTGTTAAATAAACATCTCCTAACAGAAAACTTCACATTAATCAAAAGAGTAGCACATTTTAATCCGTCCATTATTAGCCTTAGATTATGTGAATGAGATATTATTAGAATGAGCGCATTAACCTGTCATTTAACTCCAAGAACCTTCAGCTTTCTAGAGACTCCAGAGACTGCTGTGTGTGAAAATCCCAGGAGATCAGCAGTTTCTGGCACCAACAAGCATGCCATGTTAAAGGCACAGAGATCACACTTCTTCCCACACTTCACACTTCTGATGTTTGATGTGAACATGAACTGAAGCTCTTGATCTGTAGGTATTTGCAGGATTAGATGATTAGATAACTGCACAAATGTACAGGTGTTCCTAATAAAGTGGATGATGAGTGTATTCGTGTAAGGTGTGGGGTTTAGGTGACAGAGGGTTCATGAGGTCTATTATAAGTTTGCAATTTCAATAATGATGATGGACTTGAAATATCAAGGACGTTTAACTTTTTATTCGGCTCAGAGTGAAAAACTAGGGAGAGGAGCAGCTCCACTCTGTCCCCAAACTCTATTTGCATTAATTACCCAATATCCATTAACAGAAACAATAAGGCAACAATTTTGGCAATAGTAATGGAATAAAGGATTGATAAGCATTTTTCCCCCCTTTTTACTTCACAACATAGTTTTTGAACCTAGGAGGCAATTTGACAGGCCTGCTACCAAACAGTCTAGAGTCCAGAACAGTATGCTGAGATGAAGTAGTGGAACGATCCACCTCTGGTGATACAGTGTCCATGTCGTTATTTGATGTGATATTAGACTCTCCAATCTGCTGAACTAAGCTTGGCTAGAGCTGTCCCAAAAGCAAAAGCCTGGCTAGTATTTGGTGTGGTACTCCACCAGCAAAGATAATAGAAGTCAAGTACTCTCTAATAACATGTGCAGATGAATTAAAGGCACTAAGAGGAACTTCCTTTTCAACTGGCTGTGTAATGAGAGATGGTGCATCTGGCACAGTTTGACCCAACTGGCATGTGGGGGACAGGTAGGGTTTGAGAAGGTTAGGATGTCTTTTCAGGAGAGTCCTTTGGCTCTATAGACTATATAGTACAGCATGACCATCTGTAAGATGAACAGTTTGTGTCACTATGTAAGGAATGAGCAGGATCACTCAACCAAACTAAATCTCCCACACTGTATAAGGTGTATTTGACCTTTTTGTTATACTGAGCATCCTGTTGGGCATGAGCATGTCCATGATGCTCTTGACAGGATCTGTAAGCAAACTGTAACTTTCTACAGCCAGACCTGTCATACTCTGCAATGGAAGGTTCAGCAGCACTAGAAAACAGCAAATGAACTGGCAACATGGCTTCATGAACATGAACAAGAAAGAAAGGTGCTTTATCCGGAGCTATTGTGAACAGTAATATGATAAGAAGCCAAATGCTACAAAACTTGCCGTATACACCTCAGAATTCATCTTGCTACTTCTGTCAGCAGTCACATCATCAATAAACACCAGTGAGCCTGTTCCATTTATCACAGTCCTTGAGCTTCGTCTGTGTGATGTCTTTTGGAAATTATGTCCTCACTATCATCCTATGATGTTATTCCTCGCTCCTCCTGCTGCCTCCTACAGCTGCCCTCCTCCTCTCCTCTCTGATCTAAACCTCTCTCTCACTGCTCTTTCCTTCTCTATCTTTTCTGAAGACAGATAAATCTAGTCATTTAATTAAGTAGAAATGGTGCTGTATAAAAGAAGGATCCTACTGCCACAGCAGTCAGCACAATCTCAACGATCCTTCTGCTTTTGCAATTAGAGATCATAAAAAATAAGATTTTGCAGTAAAGAATGCTGCACATTCACGTGTGTAATATTTACACTGCAGTCTTTTCTGTCCGAAAAAGTAATCTAATTGGCCTAGTTTCTCTTAAAGTACATAGATGAGCTCTGATTGGATCAAAGGTGTCCTGATATATTGCCTGTAAAGACTGTGATTTAAACTTTGTTGGTTTTTTTTTTTTTTTTTGAAAAAATGTGTGCAAATCTTTATTTTTTACCACACAACAGAAATATTTTAGACATGGATCAAAAAAGAATGTATTTGGGAGCCAGGTATTGATGAAACATTTTTGGGGCTTGGCATGCTGTGCATCCAAAGAAATAAAGTATTTTTTTAAAATAAAGTAGAATTTTAGTTTATATTCAAGTTGTAATGAATTTCTAAATTGTTAAAAACTCTTCAGTTCTGTCAAGACTAGGTAGAACATTTTAAAGATTTAATATGAGCATATCTAATGTTGGATATAAACAACCACCACTGTTTTTTAGTAAAAAATATTAAACCACCAACTTGGAGGGGGCAACCTTCCAGCTCTTTGATCAAAATCAAATTTAGAATGTAAACTAATGTTTTTCCAAAAATACTGTACGTTTAGGAATATGTACACCAATCACCCATAACATTAAAAAACCTACAAACCACAACATTTTGTAGATCCCCCTTGTGCTGCCAAAACAGCTCTGATCAGGTGTGCTGTGGTATCTGGCACTAAGACGTTAGCAGCAGATCCTTTAAGTCCTGTAAGTTATAAGTTGGAGCATCTATGGATCGGACTTCAACCACATCAACACCTCTCTGTCATGTTCCACAAACCATTCCTGAACAGTTTTTGCAGTGTGGCAGAGAACATTATCCTGCTGAAAGAGGCCGTTGCCATGAAGGGGGGTACTTGATCTACAGTAGTGTTTAGGTAGGTGGTACGTGTTGAAGTAACATCCACATGACTGCCAGGACCCAAGGTTTCCCTGCAGAATATTGCCCAGTGCATCACACTGCCTCCGCTGGCTTGTCTTCTTCCCATAGTGCATCCTGATGCCATCTCTTCCCCAAGTAAGCGCTTACATGATTCATCAGACCAGGCCACCTTCTTCCATTGCTCCATGGTCTAGTTCTGATGTTCATGTGCCCATTGTAGGTGCTTTCAGGGGTGGACAGGGGTCAACATGGGCACTCTGACCAGTCTGCAGCTATGCAGCCCCATACACAGCAAGCTGCGATGCAGTGCATGTTCTGACACCTTTCTATCTTAGCCAGCACTAACTTTTTCAGCAATTTGTGCTACAGTAGCTCTTCTGTGGGATCGGACCAGACAAGCTAGCCTTCACTCCTAATGTGCATCAGTGAGCCTTTTGTGCCGTTGACCCTGTCGCCGGTTCACTGGCTGTCCTTTCTTGGACCACGTTTGGTAGGTACTAACCACTGCATACCGGGAACACCCAACAAGACCTGACATTTTGGAGATGTTCTGACCCAGTCGTCTAGCCATCACAATCTGGCCCTTGTCAAATTCACTCAGGTCCTTACGCTTGCCCATTTTTCCTGCTTCCAACACATCAACTTTGAGAACTGACTGTTCACTTGCTGCCTAATATATCCCACCCCTTCATAGGTGCCATTGTAACAAGATAATCAATGTTATTCACTTCATGTTTCAGTGGTTGTAATGTTATGGCTGATCCGTATATATATATATACATCACCATTTTGTTTGCCTTTTTAGTAGAGTGGGACTTAAACCAGAGATTCCATTGTTAAGATAAGGTGTCCTGCATTGTGTCTGCCTGATGCCCATACTTCTCTTAATATCAAGAGTGCACATAGTGTCTGAGCCCCTTTATACACATGTACTTTTTTTTTCTTTTCTTTATTTCCCAAAAGATACATTTTACTAGCAGCAGTTTGTCACCTGAGATTTTGGTTGGGCAGGACAACATTAATATAACATAGCCTCATACCAAGTTAAGCTATCACGCTTGACTTATGTCAAGTAATAACAGACACCTGTGCTTCCTCTATTTTAAAAACCATCAACCACTGCTCCTTAATACATACTTTTTGTATTCACATCTAAAATATTTCTGGTAACATGGAACAAATGTTAGCAATAATTGTAAAGATTAACTCGGTCTATACAGATGATATCTCATACATACAACATGTTCTTTATACAGCCCCCTCCGAAAGTATGGGAGCAGCAAAGTCAATTCTATTGTTTTCATTTTACGTAGAGACATTTGGGTTGAGATCAAAAGATGAATATGAGATGATAGATCAGCTTTCATTTGCTGATATTTACATCTAGGTGTGTTAAACAACTGGAAACATGGCACCTTTGGTGGCAGACCACCCAATGTTTAGATGAGCAAAAGTGTAAGAACAGATAGTCTTAAAGTAAATAACACTTGGTTGCATATCCCTTTCTTGAAATAACTGCATCAAGCTGGTGACCCACTGACATCACCAAACTGTTGCATTTTTCTTTTATGTTCCTTTTTTTCTGTAGACTTATGATCTGTTCTTTCTCCACACTTTGATAGAGGCTAATCTTGGTTCCAGAACTTTCATGGCTTATCTCTGTATTTCTTTGTGAATTCTAACCTTGCTTTCCAATTCTTATTGCTGATGAGTGGTTTGCATCTTGTGGTATGGTCTTTTTATTTCTGCACTTGGAGTCTTCTTCAAATGGTGGATTGTGATACGTTCACCTGTGCCTTGTGAAGATTGTTAGTGATGGGACTAACTGTTGTTTTTGGGTTTTTCTTCACAGCTCTCACAATGTTTCTGTCAACAATTGCTATTGTTTTGCTTGGCTGACCTGTTCCATGATCTGACCTGATCTCAAACCCAAATGTCTTCAATGTATACCGAAAACATTAGAAATTGCCTTGCTGTTCTAATACTTTCAGAGAATATTGTACATACTTCAAATCTTTCTGGTGGACTGAATGTCTGGTTAGGCTAGAATCAGACTGGACACAATCTCAAAGGTGGCAGTTGGCACTTGAGTTTAAAACATAAGCAGAGCATCACCTGATCACCAAATCATAAGCATCACTGCAAAATTATTGATACTGTACTTTACCAAAAAATTACACACAAAAAAGATAAACCATATATGCTGTCTTTGCTGCTTAAAAAATAGTTGTAATGAAATAAAAGGTTTATAACAAAACTCAACTGAAATACCAGTAATTATAAAACAAATCCTTTTTAAAGTCATATAGGAGGAAATTTTAATGGGATCTAAATCAGTCACTCAATCATGTCTGCTCATGTTCCAGTCAATGCTGAGGAGAACTTTGACCAAACTATTTAGAACAATGATGCATTGATGCAAAAATGATTGCATATCATTACTATAAGAAGAACCAAACACAGAACCGAGGAAGTAAAACCTGAAAACAGCAGTGTAACTCTGCTGTCCACAGCTAGCAGGCTTTAGATTTAATGCATGTTAGTAACTGAAATACTTTATTGGTGTAAATAATCTGATTAAAAATAAAATGTTTATTTAGGGAAATATGTTGTATGTTGTAATTACATAACAAAAAGTTTGGAGACTTTGAAGTCTCTATGCACTTTGAAGTCTATCCATAATAAGTAAGGGCTAGTAAAAAATTGTCTTAATCAGTTACTCTTAAAAGTACTTTTCAAGGAAGCAAAATCAAGGTAGTTTTAGAGCAAATACTATTCATAATAACAGACTTTTTAACCATATGCTATTTGTATTGTGATAAAAATTTGTATTGCATGGTTTGTATTTGCATGTTATAGGCCTAATTGTGGTAATTAAGTTTCACAACATGACATTTTTGCCCATGTGTGGCCGATTGATTCTACATAGTTCCAACCTGTAAACTTTTTAAGCTGATGCTGTATCTTAAGTTGCACTTCACAACCAAATAGGCTTCGATTTTATGAAGAAATAGGCCATTTTGCTGCAGGGTCCCTCCATTTTCATAGGCTCGAAAGTAATTGGATAAATTAACATAATTAAAAACAGAAGAATTATTTTTAATACTTGCATGCAAATCCTTTGCAGTCAGTGACGGCTTGAAATCTGGAAGAGAGTGTTCTTGACTTATGAAAGTTTTTTTTTTTTTCAACAAGGAAAGAATTCTGCTGTCATCCACTTAGTTGTCTTCCGTGGTGTTCCAGGCCTTTTGGTATTGCTGAGCTCACCAGTGCATTCCTTCTTTTTAAAAATCTACCAAATTGTTGAACCAACCAGTTGTTGGCCACTTAAGTATCTACTATCTCTCTGATAGATCTGTTTTGTTTTTTCAGCCCAATGATGGCCTCCTTCATTTGCATCGACACCTCTTTGGACCACATATTGAGAGTTCCCATGAACAGATACCAAATGCAAATTCAGCAACCCCAGACCTTTTATCTCCTTTATCATGAAATAAGGAGGAAACAGGCCACATGTGGCCATGAAACTGCTTATCATTCAGTTGTCCTATTACTTTTGAGCCTGTCAAAATGGAGGGACTTCCTAAACGGTTAATGCAGTATTTTTGTTAAACACCTTGAAATAAACTGAAAGTCTACACTTCAATCACATCTTGATTGTTTCATTTCAGATGCATTGTGGTGGTGTACAGAGGCAAAATTACAAAAATATTATGCCAAATACTTATGGACCCAACTGTGCTTTGTTTTATCTGATTCATCTGTTGGTCTGGCCTCCTGATTCTCAGTCTTCCCTCGTAAGTAAGAGCATCAAAAATCAGGTTAACTATATCAGTAGTGTCTGCCATATCACCAGTTTAAAAAAGCAACTAGCTAGCTACATTTCACTGAAGAATGCAGTGACAGCTAGCTAGGCCTATAAAAAAAAATCTGAAATGAATGGAAAAATCAAACATAACTTTATACTTAAAATACACTATATGGCCACTCTTAAGGGAAGCTTTCCACTAGATTTCGGGGCGTGGCTGTGGGGATTTGTGTTCATTCAGCTACAAGAGCATTAGTGAGGTCAGGCGCTGATGTTGGGTGAGGAGGTCTGAGGTGCAGTCGGTGTTCCAGTTCATCCCAAAGGGGTCTAGTGTGCTTCACACTTTGTGGCAACAGTTTGGGGAAGAACCACATATGGGTGTGACGGTCAGGTGTCCACAAACTTTTGACCATATAGTGTATTTACCAATTACAATGTTAAAATAACAAGCTATACTAGTTATGTAAAACTGTCACGGATTCAGTTACTGACCAACTGTTGCAGATACGAGCACACTGCAAGTCTGAGTGGTGCTGCTATGTTTAAGTCCGAGATGTTACTCATGTTCATTACTGTTTCAGTAATTAGCAGTAGGTTATAAAGTTCCGACCATTTGAGAGATCTCCTAATCATCATTTGGTGAAGCCGTGCATTCATGTGGGACAAGCAAAGAGTGCACTGTCCAGTAATTTTTTAAAATGTTTTACCAACCTAGCCACACTCCCATTCACTCCAAGAATATTAATATCACCAAGATTAATGAATGAGAAGACATATTTCTACATTTAATATAAATTTTAGGGGTGTATTTAATAAATGTACATTTTATCTGTTTTTCCGATTTTGTTTTTGAAATTGCTAGGGGTGAGATTTTTTATTTGAACAAAAAAAAAAAAAAAACGAACCCTAAATAGAAATCTCAGAAATACAGATTTGATGTAGATTAGGTCAAAGGTGAATCATCCTGGATGCTTTCAGAGTGGTCAAACTGAGAATTTAGCCAGTCACAGTCATCTGCCATGCCCGCACCATGCCCAAGAGGAGAAGAGAATGAAAAGAAGAGAAGAGCTGTGGAGTAGGGGAAAAAAATTGGAAGATGAACTGGCAGAGGTAAATGCATCTAAAGTTTTAATGTTACTTCTAAAGTATTTAGTCTTCTACAGCAGTGTTAAACACTCAATGCTTAGTATGTGCCTAGCATAACTAGTTAAGTAATGTTCTATCTAGATAGGCTATGCTGCTGCATTCAGCTAAAGGTTGTAACTTGTCATTTTTGACCACTTCTCGCTCATGCACAAGCCTGACAGATAATTGTGATTAGCTGGTGGATGAACGGTTAAGGCTCTGGGTTACTGATTGGAAGGTCAGGGATTCAAGCCCCAGCACTGTCAAGCTGCTGCTGTTGGGCTCTTGAGCGAGGCCCTTAACCACGTCTGCTCCTGGAGTGCTGTATCATGGCTGACCCTGCGCTCTGACACCAGCTTCATAGCAAGCTGGGGTTGTTGGCTCTGTACTCATACTCTGAACAGTGACAATAAAGTTGACTCTAATCTAAATGCTGTAGGGGTGTACTGGTAGTATTGTGATACTAAAGCTTAAAATGCCGCTGACGCCACTATATTTTTTTAAACCGAAATAAAAATACGGTAGTACCGTAAGTAATGTATGTGCGGCAGTTAATACTATTTTCGCTGAAAAGACACATCCCACCGCTTTTGCAGAATACACAAATGTTAGTGACAATTCATTTAACCTAAATTCTATACCTTAAAGGTAAAGTAATCTTTAAGGATTTCCTGTTTGCTTGTAGGTAAAATAACATGTAAATAGCATTAGCCGTGTTTGCTAGTAAGCGAGCTGACGTTCCCAATTTTATGATTTTTTTTTTTTTTTGGAGTTTGTTTCTAAATTCAGTTATCATAGGGTTTTGACTGTTTTAAATTTTTTGTTTTATCTTTGTTTTGTTTTAACCCTTCACGTTTCTGCAGGTGAGGTCGAGTATGTATGTATTTACTTATTTATGAACGTTGCTTCAAGCAGTATAGCAATTTAATATTGTAAAGAATTACATGATCTGGTTATTTCTGTCAGCAGTAAGTTTGAATAAGCAAAATGTCTTTATGGATCATGTTTCATGATGGGCCCGGTGGTGACTAGGTGGTGTTTAACAGGAGCATAGTTATAGGCTTGTGACTATGCTCCTGTTAAACACAAGTCTATAACTATGCTCCTGTTAAACACCACCTAGTCAAAACGGGTTTTAAAATTTATCAAATATGAAATATAAACCAGAATGCTACTTTAATACTAACGCACAGCCCTTTAATGTAGCTGGTGGGCCTTCCTTGCGGGATGCTAATGCTATGTAATGTTGCGTATAAACAGCTACAGGTCTTAAGTAGTAACCAGAATTAGAGTGGGAAACCTTCCAGCTCACTGAGCAGAATGAACACCTTTGGGATGAACTGAAACACCAACTGCTTGTCATTCTTGTCCAACATCAGTGCCTGACCTCACTAATACTCTTGTAGCTGAAATGTAGCTGAATGAACACAAATCCCCACAGCCATGCTCCAAAATCTAGTGGAAAGCCTTCCCAGAAGAGTGGAACAGCAAAGGGGGAATAAATCGGGAATGAGATGTTCAATAAGCACATACCAGTGTTATGGTCAGGTGTCCACTAACGTTTGCCTATATTATGTAACTTACTTATATCCTTTAATATGAAAACTGCAAAATTAGACAACTTTGTGACATGGCGCATTATCATGCTCAGATAGGCTGTGGCATTCTTATGATGCTCAGATGATATTAAGGGTCCCAGTGTGTGCCAAGAAAACATTCCTCACACTGTTACACCACAACCAGCTTGATCTTTGACACAAGGCCGCTTGGGTCCATGGATTTGTGGTACTGATGCCACATTCTTACTGTATATCTGCATGTTGCCACAGAAATTGAATATCATCAGACAAGGTGACATTTCTCTAATCTTCAACTGTCCAAACTGGGTTAAGCTTGTACCCAGTGTAGCCTCAGATTCCTGTTTTTGGTTGACATGAGTGGAACCCATTGTGGTCTTCTGCTGTTGTAGGCCATCTGCCTCAAGATGAATTGTTTTGTGAATGCGGAGATGCTTTTCTGCTCACCACGGTTGTAAAGAGTGATTATCTGTTACTGTATCCTTCCTGGTAGCTCGAACCAATCTGGCAATTTTCCTCTGACCACTCTTATCAACAGTGTATTTCCACCCACAGAACTGTCATTCACTCAGTGTTTTTTTGTTTTTCACACTATTCACCACAATCAGTGACAGGTCAGGGTGGAGACGAGATGTAAATGTAAGTGCAGATGTCACTGTAAACAAATCAAAACAAGAAAAGGAGATTGGGAGATCATTATATGGACTTTTTCGTTTATTTCTGGTTTATAGTAACTCTAGGGGTGTGTGTGTGTGTGTGTGTGTGTGTGTGTGTGTGTGTGTGTGTGGTGATCTTATTAATTCAGTCAGTAGGTGGAGATGTTTGTGACATACTGATTTTTGTTGAAATCCTTAAGCATCTGTCAAATGAAACTGCATTTTTAATTACATATTTTGTTCTTTTTCTTTGTTTTACTTTATATGTGGTGAGTGTTACTAAAGCAATTTACACCTTTACAGACACACACTCTCTTCAGTTCTTCTACATTGGAGTCACACCAGGAATAAATTTACCAGAATTCACTGCTGTTAGTCTGGTGGATGGAGAGCAGTCAGAGTATTATGACAGCAACATAAAGAAGGCAATCCCAAAGACAGAGTGGATAAAGAAGATTGACGCTGATGATCCACGGTACTGGAGCAGTGAGACAGAGATTTGGCAGGAAGAACAGGACTGGCTCAAAGATGATGTGGATACACTAACGCAGCGCTTGAATCAGAGTAAAGGTGAAACTCACAGTTTTAAACACTAATACGCACACCGATTACACATGCGCGCACGCATTTTATTGCACATTTAGATCTTTATAGGTCAATAGTAGTATTTTATAATCAGTGTGAAATTTTACTGGGAGCCAGTGCAGTGTGGATAAGATAGGGGTGATGTGGTCATAGCTCCTGCTTCTAGTAAGGATTTTTGCTGCTGTTTTCTGGACTGTTTATGCCTCTTCTGATAGCGAGGTATTACAATAGTCCAACCTAGAGGTAACAGAAGCATGAACTAATTTTTCTTCATCATGTAGTGACATTATATTTCTTATCTTAGCAATATTTCTCAGATGAATGAAGGCTATCCTAGTAATATTATCTATATGAGCATCATCTCACATCTTTCCTCTAAAGAACATCTTAAACAAAGGAAAGTGAGAAAGTCAGATAGAATGAAAGAGAGCAATCCAGAAGACGTATTATGATATGAAAACAAGGCACTTCCCACAGTAACATAAAGGTGATGGAACAAGACTCAATGACAAAGAAAACACTTAGGGGAGAAAAAGTGCTGTCAATGGAAAAAACATACAACAGGTCGTTTACAAACAAAATACAAACAGAAACTGGCATAATTCTTAAAAAAAAAAAAAAAAAAAAAAAAAAAAAAAAAAGATGCAACATCCTGAAGGATCCAGAAGGAAAGCTTGGATCCTGAAATACCAGCATACCATTGAACTGGACTGAATCATTTGTAAGAGTCAAAGAGCAAACATACATTGCCTGTTAGAATAATCGAGTCATGCTGAAGGTGGGATTGATGCTTAAAAAATACATCACAGTTACACAGTTATAGTTTAAAGTGAAACAGTGAATGATCAGTAACAGATGAGCAAAGGCATGGAATTATCTTAATCAGAATCTGAATTTGAGTTGTTGAGTTGTGCCCCAGCACTGCCAAGCTGCCACTGTTGGGCTCTTGAGCAAGGCCCTTAACCCTCTCAGCTCCACGGGCCCTGTATCACCACTGACCCCTCACTCTGACCCCAACAACCCCGAACAAGCTGGGATATGCGAAGAAAATAATTTCTCTGTGCTGTAATGTATGTGTCAAAATAAAGGCTGCTGTTTCTATTCAGTTTATGGCTGGTAAAACAGTGCATTGTCATAAATTTGTTGAACTGGCAAGTAAATATGGTTTCCTTTCTGAAATAAACCCATTATTTTTGTGAACCCACAAATATGCACAGAGCAATACTTTTTTGTGCAAAATAACTTTTATTCTCAGTAGTATGCAATAGTTCTGTAATACCAAGGAAACCGCAGCAGAACCCTTGCACTCTGTCTCAAACTGCATACTCTTGTACTAAATAGTTCCTCTGTACACCTTTAGTGGGTCAGGAAGACAGCAGAGTTGGATGCAAGTGCAGGTTTTCCTTATTAAAAATGCTTGTTACGTATGTAACTGTGGTTCTGTGAATTCCGGATGACCGTGCTAAGCACTAATGGATAATCGCTGCACCAGCTAGATAGGTCGAGAAGGAAATGCCAACAGAGTCACGTCATGACGTAGACGTCATGCGAGGATATAAACCACAGCAGCTCGATGCCCAGCCTTGGAATGCTTTCTCGCGCATTCCGAATGACGAGGAACTCTGGCGGTCATCCAGAATTCACAGAACCACAGTTACATACGTAACAAGCATTCTGTTTCATTCCTCCTG
>JAKKZJ010000275.1:0-13291 GCA_033441845.1 Pangasius mekongensis
CTATGAAAACGAACACTAACGATATTTAAATAACCACGCCATACCGTAAACGTGGCCACGCCCACGAGCAGCGAGATTGTTTTCCAATAACTTTTTATTGGAAAAATCGCAGGTTTCGATTATGAGATTATTACTCGGATGAGTCAGTATTAATTATATTACTGAACTGATGTGACTCCGCTGGAACAGAAGCAAAGATATAAATCTTACCTTGGGATTAGAAACCAAAATGATTGATATGCAAACGTGATCAGTGTTTTTATCTTTTATATCAGGGTTTTAGAGCGACTTCAGAAACGATAGCTGGGTTCAATTTGAACTTTTAATTGTGTTTTTAACACGACCTCATCGACTTATTTCTTATTTTTAACACTCCCCGCTTATCCTCAGCCCCCATCTTAACGGCTGTTCCGTTAGTTTATCTGCTCGATTTACTATAAGCTCCAGAATTATTGGCACTCCTTGTTAAAAAAAAAAAAAAAACATCGATATATTTCTAAACACTCGAGTCACCTTGAAAAAGGAAAATTTTAAATACTTCAGTTTGTTCTTAAGAATTTCCAGACAAATATCCTTACAGTAAATTTCCATTAATTAAAGGTTATTTATCTCATATTTTCAGTGATATTAAACTTTAACAACAAACAACAAATTAACAACAAATGTGACCTTTTTTTTTTAAACCCGTCTTTACCAAAGGCGCCAATAATTCTGAATCAGACTTCATGTAATATTTTATCTGATCGACTGATATCAGTCTTTATAACTGTATAACCGTATAAACTGCGTTCACGACTGATTTTATTTTATTTTATTTTATATCTGATATTTAATCCAAACTCGCTAACTCCAATTTCGTGCTAAAGTAAGTCCCAAACGGTGCGTTCTGATTGGCTGAGAGCTGCAGGAGCAATAAACATTCGTCTCTAAAGTTTAAAACAAAATGAAACGGGATCTTTATATTTAGATATTATTCGTCATTTCATACGGCGATTTCTCTCCCAGATGAAGGATTCGTTTAACTGATGAAATAAAAGCAGCTCTTTATCGGAACTTTCTTTTTGTTATTGAAATCTAAACAGTTTTAAAAGTATTTGTGCTGTAAAGTGATTTTTAAAAAACTGGATTAAAATATGAATTGTAACTGTAACTTTTCTACTTAAAGATCTTCGATGTGTAAAACGATTACGTCTCAGTATGTGATTAAAGAAATAACTGCTTTTAAAGAAATGATTTTTTTTTTTTTTTTTTTTTTTTTTAAACAGAGAACGTCTGACTAATCATCTCAGGTTTTGTTTTGTTTTTGTTTTTGTTTGTTTTGTTTTTTTTAAAATCATTTTTACTGATAAAAATTTCATAAAGAATGAATAAAATGTTTGTAACGCCACATTCCGCTCGCAGTTTTCTGCCTTTTGTCACAATTACAAACCAAACCCCGATTTATTTCCTGCATTCAGCTGTTCATCTGCCGTTTCATTGCTTTATTACAATTTAATCACACATTTAAGATGAAAGAAAAAGTACCAATGAGCAAAAATGTTATTAACTCCAGATAAATTCAGCTGAATATAAAATTTAATCTAATAGCTAAAGTAGCTAATACTTCTGTCTCTACACGTCTAATACCTAAAATGTTTCATTAAATCTAAAAAATCTGGTAGTAGAATAACACAATTTCAATCTGGAAATCATTAAAAAAAAATTAGAAGTAAACATTAAAATGATATTTATTTTAGATAATAAAACATCTTATCACTTTTTTTTTTTTAATATTATCACTGCATTTAGATGTAGATTTAAATATATTAATATTGAAATTTACTTTTTTTTCAGTAGCATAAAAATATTTGTAGTCTTGAACTTTTCATTAGGTTTGTTGGTTTATTGTTACTTTTTATTGCTGACAGGACATTTATTTATTTATTTGTTTGTTTGTTTGTTTATTAGTAGCATTAGTATTGTTATTGACAGCAGGATGTTACGAGGACGTAAGACGAAGCAAGCTGTAAATTTTTTTTAAAAAACGTTCTTTTCAAAGATGTAAAGTCAAAACAAACGTTTTTTCATTTACATCTTTAATGAATTTTATAGAAAAACAAAAGATTTAACAGCATTTGTGATATGATAAGCATTTAATCTATAAAAAAGCACATCTTATCCACATATAAATAACCATAAGAACTGTATAGTCATTTGTTCTACAAACATAATTTAAAAAAAAACAAAAAAAAAAACATCTGTAACATCAAATAAACACATTTTAAGAAGAAAATAAAAGCAGGTTTTATACAACACTGAATCTGTTGAAAAGAGTGCACTTGAAAGGGCATTAAAATGTAAAAATACAGCCAGAGTTTCAAGCAAAACGCTAAATTCCTGCCAGGGCGTGAAACGAAACGCTTTCCTAAAATATTCTGCCTTAAAATAGTGTAAATATGTCAGACTTTACGTTCTGCTGTTTTGATAATTGTCGCTATTCGTGTGCTTATAATCCGACTGAGGAAATATTATCATCATTGACACTAGAAAGCGTCTAAAGGAGGCTCCCTAGGAAGGGAACACGAAGCGTAGGTCTTTAATAAAGGAAGGCAATTCCATAATTCACCAAACGAAAACATTCGAAAGATTGATATTACGAAAGTGTCGTAAACTGTGATAAAATGTTAGGCAAGTATCGTGATATAAAAATATAATATTGGCACATGTCTAGTGTAGTGTTTAAAAAAAAAAAAAAAACGAAGGAGTCACATCTGTGATGATTGTAATAGTTCCAGTGCGATCCAGCGGGCGCTCGCGATGCTCTCGCGGTTTTCTGTAGCTATACGCTGAACGCGTCAAGGTTAGCGACGGAGCTGGCGTGTGTTCGGCCCTAAGGCACGTTTAGGATTCTGATTGTCTGATTTAAAAAAAAAAAAAATCACGATTTATAAAGTGAAACGAAGCAGAAGATAAAAACAGCAACGCGGCGTGACGGCGTTTACCGAAGTCCTGCGATTGGAGCGAGGAAAAAAAAATTCAGCGCGGTTTTACATCATTCACGAAGATTTCAGCTTCATACGTGAACCTCGACGTTATAATATATGATATAAAATAAATTAAAGGCTCGACTTGTTTGAGAACTAAAATATAAAAAGTTCGTGGCGGAGGAAGGAGGTGAGACGCAGAAACTCAGCACTAGGCGTGTGCCGATATATCGCAATAATTGCTTCTCTTATTAATCACGGTTCACGATATCATCACAATATTACAGGATTCTCGTAATTAGCCGGTATAAAGTAACGTCGTGTGAATAAAGTAAGCTGTGCGTATTCCGCAGTTAGATCGCGAGTGTGTGTGTGTGTGTGTGTGTGTGTGTGTGTGTGTGTGTGTGTGTGTGTGTGTGTGTTTATATCGTGTGTCGAATATTGTGATATATCTTAGAATTGTTTTATCGGCACGTGCCTACAATATAGAAATATATATCAGGTCAAAATGTGTTCAATTCATGTCGTATCCCTCTTAAATAAAGCATTTAGAGATTTAATAAATTCAATTTTTCTTTCTTTCTTTTTTTTTTTTTTTTTTTTTTTACATTTATCAGAATTAAGAATAAAATCGATAAACTTCATATTCGTGTGAATATGAATTCATATCCCTTTTATTTTACAAACTCAATATACAACAAAAATAAATAAATACTATTCATTAATATCGTTATTATCGTTATTATTATTATTATTGACTGACTCCATTTATACCAACAAACACACATCATTTTTAATAAAAGTTACTGTTCTTTAAAATGAAAAAGGAAAAAATAAAAAGAAAGAAAGAAACACATTAGGTCCAATTCTTGAGCTGGTCATGTGACAAAATCAGGCCTTCTCATTGGACACTGGTAAAATCTTACCGTTTAAAAAAAAAAAAAAAAAAAGTTTCAGCCCCAACTGGCCGTGTATTTGGTCAGAATTATGAAAAAAAATAAAAATAAATAAATAAATAAATAAATAAACGCATTGGCCCTTATTTACCAAACTTAAAATAAATCCAAGTTTAAGTGTTAATCTGTAAATGTTTTATTATTTAAAAATAATAAGCTATTTAGCCAAATTTGAAGTGCAGAACTTTAGCTAGATTAGATTGTTATTAGCTAGATTAGATTGTTATTAGCTAGATTAGATTGTAATTAAATAAGTTCACAGTGTTTTATGGACTTAGATGAGGGACTTTATAGTTTTTGTTTTCATATAATGAAAAAAAATTATAAGAAGAAAACAATGTTCTCAGCAGAAAGTTAAAAAAAAAAAAAATTTGGAAATTCGAGTAAAATTGTGTCGAAATCAACGCAGCTTTGATGAATAAGGGCCTTTATAAAGTTTTGGGAAGAGCAATTATTATTTTTTTTTTTTTTAAATGCACCGTAATTCATTCATTAATGGCTTCAGATAAAAGTTTACGTTAATTAGGAAACAGTGCGTTTTCTCTTCTTTATGCTCCCATCCTTTATATTTCATCTGATTTTTTAAAAAAAGATCTTTCGATAAATAAAAATAATAATAATAATAATAAAAATCAACAGTTTTTTTACAACCCGTTTGAAAGCAGTGGCGTTTTTTTTTTTTACACAGAAACGCAATTCCTCAAACTGTAAAGTTTCTCATCAGAACTGCAGGATTGGACTTCAGAGGAAATATTCAAATGCAGTTTGATTGGACATCCGACGCTATTGCTTTTACAGCCAGTTCCAATTTTATAATAATTTTATAATAATTTTATAATAATTTTACAGTCAGGCTTAAAAAGCTGAGTTTTTGAAGAAGAAAAAAAAAAAAGAAAGAAACTGAGAAGAGAATTTCAGCTTCATACAAAAATTTGTAGTTAAATTTTTTTATCATTTTTTATAAAAACATTTATTATAAAAAATGCTGAAGTAAAAACTTTTTGTAGTAAAATTAGACTTTTAAACCTGACTGTAAACATCTTCAGCATCAATCCACTGAATTCCTCTTTTATTTGTTTTTGACCAAAAATGTCAAATCTTTTTTTTTTTTTTTTTTTTTTTTTAAAAGAGATTTACGAAAACATTTCTCACACACTATATCGATTTTTAATTTCTTTAAATTTTCTGATTTAAATGGTCAATAAACATGTTAAACATGGCACTAAGATTTATTTAACAACTTAGGACCTAGTTAAAAACTCACAAGTTTAGGTTTTGGATGTAATTTATGATATTTCACAAAGAAAACTGCAGTAAACGATGAAAGTTGCGTTTAAAAATCGTCCAGCTCAGACGGAGAAAAAAGTTCAGAGACAAAAGGTCTCGGTAAAGCGAGTAGAAACCTTCAGAATAACTACGATAGTGAAAATGTCTCTCAGCCCTGAGGGTCTTAAAGGCTCAGGTTAAAGGCTCAGATGTTAAAAATTGATTTTAAGGCGACAGACGTGCATTGATGATGTTTTCATTCCAAAAGAGATTTTTTTTTTTTTTTCAAAAAAATGAACTGTTCGATAAAACTTGTGCTGAGATCAGCGAAAAACTGTCTCAAAGACGTTAAAAAAAAGTTTAAGAAAAGTAATTTTAACCAGTAGGGAAAAAAAAAAAAAAGTTTGTTGTTGAGTTTTTTGAGGCTGCTCCTTCACATTTTCTAATTTCTGGAACTTTCCTGAAGTCCTTCGATCTCTGAAGCAACTTTTTTTCTTTTTTTTTTTTTTCTCTCTCTTAACTCAATCCACTAGTAAGGCATTCGCAGACTAATAAGCAAAATTAAAAATAAGCGACAAAAAAAAAAAGAATAAAAAAAAATGATAAAATAAAACTAGCTCCGTTTTAAAGATGGCTTCTTTGTGAGCAGTAGCGGGGACACCGTCTCCGTCCAGCGGCGACTCGCACTCGTTCTCACTTCCTGTCTGTTTTCCAAGTTCATCTCAAAAAGCCTGTTTAAGGGCACAAGTAACCCGAGGGCGGACACTAGGACCCAGAGACGGAGGATTCCTTCACCTTTGAACTCCTCAGTGTCCGATGAACTCCCTCGGAAGCAGGAAGTCGTAAAGCGTCGTCGCTAAACGCCACCAAATCGGCTGCCGGTTTCTCTGATACTCCATGAACTGCAGAGAAAACGGACGGAAATGAAATCAGATGTAATCTCTATATTCAGTAAAATAACTGTGACATCATCAGTGGCATGAAATTATATATTTTAAATTATATTGCATATAATTAAAGATGATTTTTTTTCCTTTCAATTTTTCATTAGATGTACATTTTAGAAATTTCAGAACTAAAACCTGTTCAACATGTAAACGTTTATGACGTTATTCGACTGTTCATTAAGCGTTAATTACTGTTGAGTCACTGTTAACTGATCATTTAGTTTATCATTAATTAATCAACTTCTGTATTTATTTAATAATAAATTAATATCAATGAATCATCCAGAAACTCAGCAGTACCGAGTGTTAATTAAGTATTCGTTAATTAAAATAACGAGCTCTTAATAAACTTTATCTTTATGAGAGTCTCTGAGGAACTACCACTAGATTGTGCTACTGCTCTTTTTTCCCCCTCCTCCTCTGTCCCCGATCAGCAGCCAATCAGAGCTCAGCGGCCGCAGGGCTGGGGGCGGGCGTACGGGTTTAAACTGTCCAATCAGGCGCAGGGTCACTGAGGGTTTTTGAGAGTAGAGTTTAGTGGAGCAGTGTGTTCAGGCGGAGAGGAGAGGAGGGGCCGAGCGTTTCAGTGTGTTGCATAAGCCGTGTCACATGAACACACACACACACACACACACTCACACACACACGCGCGCACACACACACACACACACACGCACACACACACACTGCTTTCATACAACAACCTAACACTGAGTGTCAAACATTTTTACACCACTAGAAATCATTTCAATCTTTAATAGCTTAATTCATGCAACTCTAAACTATATAATAATAACAATAATAATAACAATAATAATAATAATCATCATCATCATCCATATTTTACTTTGATCTTCAGAAGAAGAACTTCCTGGTCACATGCACGCAGAGTTACATGAGCCTATAGCAATCCGCCTATAGCGGTTAGCCTACAGCGGTCACGTTACTGGTGATGTCATGGCTGACTCACAGATCTAAATTTAGCCTGCAGTATAAAACACAATCACACACACACACACACACACACACACACACATGCGCGCACACACACTCGGTCTCTCTCGCTTGCTTCAGTGTGTTTCCAGCAACCTGCTGTGTTAGTGTGAGACGTGAACATCAACCTGAACACTTTCTCTACTGGATATAATAATAATAATAAGAAGAAGAAGAATAAAATTTTAATATAAATAATAAGGCTGGACAATAAGATAGAATAAATTATGATATATATATATTATTATTATAATTACAGACAGATCGGACACAGCTTATTTGTTATATTAGCTCTTTTAAATTTTATCGTCCTTTTCAGACTTTGAATATCATTAAGTATCATTTTCTTTTATCTTTTTTATCCTGTTACGGTTTTGCTTTAGGTTTCTTAGCAAACCTTTACATCATGATACGTGATCTTCAAATGTGACTATTCCGTTTTATATCTTTATATATTTATATAATTCTGTGTTTGTTTACAGAGTCGCGAGTTTTAAGATGACGTATACGTAACCAATCGGCAACAAACACCGCATCAAGCATCAAGCATCAAGCCCCTCCCCCGAGTAACATCCCGTCACTGCCGAACTTCAACACGTAACAAAACCCAAACATCTGAGATTTTCTTCGTACTAAAGGAAAATTTTCAGTTATTTGGTACCAAATCTAATATCTAATATATGATTTGAATCTTAGGAAACGTTAAAATGCTCAACAGTGAAGATGGCGCAACATTTCATTACGATATTGAACACACCGATAAATCACCGATTTACATCTGATTTATTCGTCGTACGGTTGTGTTTTTGTACGTAAACGAGTGCGAGTTGTGACATCGCAAACGTGATTCGCTTCGAAACAACCTTTAGGAGTTGTACAGACGTCAGAAATCATATCGAAGATGTCATGAAATTCAAACTTATTACTTTCTCAGCGGGACGTGTTTCCGAGTGAAACGGTACATGTGAGTGGGCGGAGCTTTGGTTTTATCAAGCAGGATTTGATTGGCTTGTGAAAAGTCGCGTACAGTCAGGAATGGTGGCTTGAACATCGAGCAAAGGTCAGAGCTCTTAACGTGTCCCAGATTATCGTAAATAATTTGTTCTCATTCGTTCTATCGACTCCGCAGTCAGAAATGAGAGGCGGGAAAAAGTCGCTGCACTTCCGTGAACGATTACGTTTAAGAAGACGCAAAGTTATGAAATAATAAAAATAAAGTTTTCAGGTTGACTTCAAACTCTGTGCTTCTCTCACCAGCTGCATGTGCTCCTGCTGAAAATGATCTCCGATCTCACGCAGCTTCCGTCCGATCTGCACTTCCACACTCATCCTATCCTCTTCTCTCTCTTCCGCTTTCCCTTCATCCTGCTGTTCTTCTTCTCCCGATTCCTCTGACGCGGACGGAACGCGAGCGGCGAAACCAGAGTCTCCTCCGGGGAAGAAGATTAAATCTGCACGCGGGGTTAAAATCATCAGTAATGTGTTTATCGTATGCAGACGACTGATGACACTGAACAGCGTGTAACCTGTTGTAACTATTTTCTTACATTTTTAGTTTCTTGCAGAGTAAAAGATAAACAAGGGGCGGAGCTTAGGTGAACTCCGATCAGCCAATCACAAATCACCAATTTCTTTCTTTCTTTCTTTACATAGTGCTTAGCAATACAGGTATAAACAGCAAAGCTGATCAGCTAGCTAAACGCAACACCACGCTAACATTATCAGGTTAACTGGTTTGCTTAGACGTTGTTAGTAATTATCTAAGCAAACTACGTTGCTTACTGTGAAGAAGCGCTTGTGAATCATCTGCGGATCCTGACGGCGCAGACAGGAACCCCAAACCCACGGCTCCGTGCAGGGAACGGCGGAGCGGACTGACCGCGTTCGGGACGGAGCCCGAGTTCCGGAAGCGTGGCGTCGTCTGAATCAGCGGCATGTTCCCTCGTCTGGTGTCTGCGATCTCGATCTGATTGGCTGTAATCGGTAAAGGCGTATCCTCCTCGTCATCCTCCATCAGCGGAAATCACCCTGAAGAAGCGAGGAAAAGGAAAAAAGAAAAAAAAATGTAAATCCACATAAAACATATACCTTGCTTCCAAAATTATTGGCACCCTTAATTAAAAAAAAAAAATGAGCAAAGATAAATTGTACTAAATAAACATTACACACACACAATAATTCAGAATATTTGTTATAACTAAAAAAAAAAAAATCGTGTTACGTGATTCTTTTTATATACATTATATATTTATTTTATATATTATACATTTATATAGTCACGTTCGCTCATTTTCCTGAAGGGTGCCAATAATTCTGAAGATCACAAATTTATATAAAGTATATATATATATATATATATATAAATATACGTACACTCGATGTACACGAGTCACCATGTTACGATTAGCATGTTTACTTGAAACAGTGACTAGCTAGCTAGACTGAGAGTTAATCGTAACTAGCAATTTACACATGATAGCTAGCTGAATGTAACTAAATGAGAAAACGAAAAAATGCTGTAAATTATAACAATATCATCGTTCTGACAGCGAGATCGTTTCACTTATAGCCACCTTACAGGACGAAAACTCGCTACGGAAATGTTTACCACAAAAAAAAAAAAAAAAAACGTCTCATTTCAATCACAAACCTTGTGCTAAAATTTGAGGAGGCGGCTAGCTACGATTCTCCCCTCGAGTTAGCATGTTCCTGTTGTTGCAGGATATATATTTAAATTTATAGCAATAAAACCATAACTTAATAGTTACATTTTAACATTTTAATTTCGTCCCTACAGTGATGTGAATAAAATGTGACTGGAATAAAAGACGCCGTTTGGGTCGTTCGGGTCCCAGTCCGATCCGATCGTCATCGCTGCGTATGTTCTGATAGGTTTGTTAGCGCTGCCCTGACATCAGCGAAACTGCAGCCGCGTCACAGTCAAATGAGGGAAAGTTCCAGCGTTTCGAGGAAAACAAAGCAGCCGATTCAAATCCGCTCTATTCATAAAGAGTCTGCACCAAGAGGCAGAAATGAAAACAGGACCTTCTGTGATCCTTATCGTGAATTATTGTTTTCTAACACGTCCCTCTGCATTCACATGCAGCCTGTTACTCTACCACACAAAAGGAACATGCTAACGAGTACGCTAATTATCTAGTTGTAAATCTGATGCTCAGTAACAGTAAAGACTGGTGCTAACGAGCTAAATAAAAGTATCGTGAAATAATGGCGGGAATCAAATAATAAACACCGTGTGGATTCTGAGCTCATCTTACAATAATTATTCATATTAATAATATATTAAATACGTGTTCGCCCGCTGAAAAATAACACCAGCTAGCAAGTCACACGCCGATAGCTAAATATAACCATAGGAACACTTCTAGCCATTTAGCGCTTTTCTTCCTGGTAGTATTCAGCTCCATAATGAACAACTCAACGTCTACAAACACCACGACAAACAGCTCAACACTGATCAGCTTCACAGTGAACAACTCAACACCCAGCAGCTGAGTACTGAACATCGTACCACTGAACAGCTCAACACCGAACAGCTTAACACTGAATGTTCCACAGCGGGAAAAAAAACCCAAGCACAGTACAGCTCAACACTGACCACCTTAACACCGAACAGCTCAACACCAAACACCTCGACACCCACAAACTCAACACTGAACACCTCGACACCCACAAACTCAACACTGACAAACTCCACACCAAACACCTCAACACCAAGCACCTCAACAACAACAAACTCCACACCAAACACCTCAAAACACCAACAAACTCAACACCGACAAACTCATCACCAAACACCTGAACACTGAAAAGCTCCACACCAAACACCTCAACACCAAGCACCTCAACAACAACAAACTCAACACCAAGCACCTCAACACCAACAAACTCAACACCAAGCACCTCAACACCAACAAACTCAACACCAAGCACCTCAACACCAAGCACCTCAACAACAACAAACTCAACACCAAGCACCTCAACACCAACAAACTCCACACCAAACACCTCAACACTGAACATCTCCACACTGAACATCTGAACATCTAAACTCTGAACAACTGAACGATGAACACCTCAGCATGCACATGCACGAGGTCTATCAGTGTTTCACACCTGACTAAACATGCATTATTACACACCAACACTCCTAATCAATCTATCACACACACACACACACACACACACACACATACAAACTAATACACACAAAATACACCAACACTTCTTAACACACTAACACACTTTATGGTATTTTCCACTTTCCTAAACACATTGCACACACTCGGTACACACTGAGCAGCTGCAGCAGGTGTGTGTTAGAGCAGGGAAATCACCAAACTGTACAAACTCCACATGACACACATGAGCTCATAGATCTGACTTCCACCTTCATCTGTAGATTAGACTGTAAATCTGAGTGCTGTGTCTCTGCAGCCTGACTCATCACCACCACCATCATCATCATCATCATCATCATCATCATTATTATTATTATTATTATTAGTCGTCAATTATGCATCATCAAACAGCGACACATCGCCTGACATCATCATTTTAATTAATTGACTGATTAATTAATTAATTAATTAATTAAAATAACGCATATTGACATGTGGCTTTATTTACACTAATCATAGATCATCATTTCCATCATCAGGTTCCATAAATATTTAACCCCAATCTACATGATCACGGGACTCAAACCAATCTGAGGGTTTGTTGTTGTTGTTGTTGTTTTTTTGAAGTAAACAAGTTAAAAATCTGTGCACACAACAGGACGAGAAGCCTGACTTACCGCCACTTTCTTCTTTTCTTTTATATTGTGTGTGTTATTAAATGTCTGTGGATGGATAAAGGCAGAGCTGATATGTCCACTTTGAAGTGTAAATCCGACTGCACTTGACGCTCAGACCTTCTTCTTCTTCTTGTCGCCGCTGTTCAACTTGTTTGTAAAGAAGCGCTTTAAAAAGAAGCTCGTGTTTTGCCTGGACACGAGTTCTGCCGAGGCCACGCCCACTGTGTACACGTCACGCAGTATGCTAATGTGTTTTAAAGGAGCTGTTCTGTTTTTTTGTTTTGTTTTGTTTTGGTTTGGGTTTTTTTTTGTTTTGTTTACTTTTCCTTGTCTTTTTTTTTTTTTTTTACCCTATCATAAGACCACGCCTCTTTTCACGCTGTGCTAAACATGCCACTCGTAAATTTACTACTTCCGGGTCAGAAGTGACACGTGGTCAGGCGGATGTTAACAAATCATGAAAGGTAGTACATACTTATAGCTGCTAAGTGAAAATTATAACTGATTATCAGTTTGTAATATCTAATCAGGGCCAAAATACTGCATTCAACACTTAATGAGTGAATAATAATTGAAAAGCTAATATAAAAAATTACTGCATTATTGTAATGATAGTTTCGTTATAAGCTGCGTTTCATGTTTGTCACGTGACTGAGGAAGGAAACGTTACTTTCTTCAGAATCATGACATGCTCGGTTCCTCTGATAAAACACAAACTTCTTCTTTTTCCTTAGTTTAATTCCTCTCAGTACTTCAGTACTTCAGATTCCTGTTATATTCACACATAAGCAATAAAAGACAACAGGCTGAAAATAATTAATAACAGGGTCATGTGATAAAGATCAAAGCAAAACTATTACTGTTACCACCTTAAAGCTTCCAACGTGTTGTACCACAGCAATCAGCCAACGATTACAGCTAATTTAATGACACGTCATACCTTTTATCCACTTACAGTTTTATTTAATGTTGTGGAACATCCAATGAAAGGAGTTAGTTCCTGTTGTCACTTACGTTATAGCAGCTATAAACACTCGTTCTCTCACCAGAATCTCTTTATTCCCGCTCTCTCTTTCTCTTCAAGTTAATTAAACGCAAAAAAAATCACAACTCATCATGTTACTGAGAAACCAAAACCCGTAAACTCCTCTGTCTTAAAAGCTACTGCTTTACCTCTGACACTGGAGACTCCTTCCATAACTGTTACATAAACGTCTCCTTACAGAAAACTTCCTGCCACTACCATTGCCTTCCTTTCGTTCACTCATTAGACCCAAGACTGACAGTGAATCAACAATTAGCCTTGATAAATGATGATCAAACATAGGTTTACGTGGGTTTATATAA
>JAKKZJ010000276.1:1901-13283 GCA_033441845.1 Pangasius mekongensis
CAGAATGCATAAAACATCAAACCTGAGGTGGATGGGCTACAACAGCAGAAGATCACATCAGGTTCCACTCTGGTCAGTCTGGTAATGAACGGGTGATTGCAGTTTAGCAACGTTCAAAGCGGATATCCAGTTGAGGATATGTTCCATTTTGAGTCTGGTTCCTCTTATGGTTTCTTCCTCATATCGTCTCAGGGAGTTTTTCCTTGCCTCCATCGCCTCTGGCTTGCTCATTGGGGAAAAAATCATATATTTAACATTTTTATCCTGGATTTATTTATTTCTGTAAAGCTGCTCGGTGACAATGTCCATTGTTAAAAGCACTATACAAATGAATTGAATTGAATACCAAGAAAATCAGTGTACCTTTTTTACACTGATTTACCTTTTTTACACATTTACACACAACTTTACACACAACAAAGACTAAACCTAGCTAAAGCTAAAGCCAACTTAGTAGTTTTTTAAAGAAAACAATATTGGATGGGTTTTGGTACTGGCTGATACTCACGGTTTTAGTATCAGTATCAGAAAAGCGGTAGCATGCCATATTTACTTACAACGCTATTGCATTTTGGCATAAATATACATTGATATTGATTACAGTATACATTGTAAGGATTGAAACACA
This sequence comes from Pangasius mekongensis, assembly GCA_033441845.1. Taxonomy (NCBI): domain Eukaryota; kingdom Metazoa; phylum Chordata; class Actinopteri; order Siluriformes; family Pangasiidae; genus Pangasius; species Pangasius mekongensis. Next base: position 2,530 of record JAKKZJ010000276.1, read on the forward strand.
ATGAGATGTGCTGTTATGGGAAAATAATCAGTGATGAGGTGGTGAAAAGTGTCAGCAATTACAATTTTTTATTTAGTACGACACAATGATTTTTATCCATTTGTAGTTACATCTGTGAAACGTGTTAGTTCTGGTTATCACTTACATTCCCTCATAAGCCTCTCTTTTTTTTATCTCTCTCTTACAGCTTGTCATGTTATAGAGAAACCACAAAGTCCTCTGTCCAGAAAACCTTCCTGAGTCAGGAATCCTAAATTGAAGGATTTACCTCTGACACTGAAGACTCCTTCCAAAAAATCTCCTCAATGAAAATTTCAGCATATCAACAATTATACATGTATTGTTTTTTTACCCAGTTATGTGGAGCATGCAACACACAAGACCCTGTGAATAGCTGTTACTACGATTTGCCTTGCACTCAGAACTACTGTCACACCTTCTGATCAATCGCTGTGGCATAAAAGTAATGTACAGTGCTACAGGATACAGGATTTTACATCATTTACATTTACTATTACAGTCTAGATTTCAAAGGTGCTATGCATCTGTAGCTTTTATTACAACTTCAAATCCAATATAAGTATTCTAAGACATTAACAAAAATCATATGAATATTGAAGTGTTCCTGAAAAAATGGTACAAATACATTAATTCTGGACAGGTGTTTATTTTTTATTATTTTGTTTTCCTTGCCAGTTTTGTATAGCATATACAATGAGCCTCATTCATCAATCTTTGAGTAAAGTTGTGTGTAAATGTTTGAGTAAGCTGAAACTGAAAAATCTACGACGGATTTTTAAAAAGTTTCATAAACATAAACTTCGTATTCGTGTGTGTATGTTGATAAATGGCAATCAGCCATAAATTACCGGGTGCGTGATTTGTATTTGGTGATATCCACAAAACTCCAAAAAAAAGGCCAAGTTCACAGAGTGGAAAGTGCAAAATGGCTACTTAACAGCTAAAAAAAGAAGAATTTCTCTGAGGCAGAAGCTGAAATTCTTTTTACTCACATCTACAAGAATAATTACAAAAAAAAAAAAACATCAACTGCGCATTCAGCTGAGTCACAGCACCTGAAAAGGCCAAAATATGGAGAGAAATTACTGACGTGAATTTGGTGCTGTCCATCCTGTGCAATAAAAGCAAGGTCAAAAGAAAGTGGTTTGCCACAAAAACTGAGTCAAAAAACCTATTACTGCTAATCGAGTTTCTCTGCTAGCAGGGAGACCAAGCCATGACGAAGCTTTTACAAATTGACCAGATGCTGTGGAACCAACTGCAGGCAAACGGAACCAACTTATGAAGCCAGCTTTCATAATCATACATTTACATAATCATACTCTAGCATCATGTTAGCATCAGGTGCTAACTTCCAGTAATATCAATTCTGCCATTTGCACCACCTCATCTCACAGCTCCCATCGGCACAGACCGGCCCCGCCCTCCATTTATATACTTTCCTTAATGTCATTTAGGCCTATATGAAAAGACGGATCTATAAAATATTTCATTTATGTGTATATTTGAAATAAATAAGGGATTCCAAGCCGATCAATCGAGGTTTACATTAGTTAGTCTTCTTATGTGTAAATTTGCACACATTCAGAAGAAGGAGTGGGACACGAAAGATTTTTGTGAATTTACGGGATTTTCATGAATACCAAATTTTTTGTGTAAACACACATACGATCAATTTATGCATAAATCCGTTCATATCCAGCTTTATTAATGAGGCCCATTGTCCGACATAATGAGTATAAATATGATCAGTGAGACCCAAAGGAGCATATGTATTATTGTCAGTGGAAAAAAATATAACCAAGCCCAACCACCACCACCTTTTAACCACACCCATGTGACACTTGGCATTTCTCCACAATAAGCATGTTTATATTGAAATATTAGTGATGTTTTTAGCAATTCCAGCACTCATTAGTTGGCTGATGCTGTATTTTGTCATCCCTGTGAGGAGGTGATGGTTGCGTGTCTCACTAATATCACAGGGAGACATTGCTAACACAGTTATAATGGCGATTAATAGGACAAAAAAATATCTACAGTCTTAAACATAAGCGCTCAGTTTGCGCTGTTAACTCTTAAAAACAAAAAAACAAGAGCTTGGCATGATGGTGTCGACGGTGACATTGGCATGAGAGTTGAAGCTTTGGATGCTGATGTGTTTGAGCAGAGTGTACAGAAGAGGAGCTGAGAGACTAAAGGACTAAAGCACTGCTGCATTGCTCTCTTTACGTACAGCTGATTCTCACTAACACCACTATCAGAACATACAATCATATGACATTGTGGGTAACGTAGGAAACTGTTGGAACATGTCGATGAAGGAAAAAGAAGACAACGCAGAATTTCATTATAAAATAAATCTTGGACACTACTGAATATGACGTAATGATATAGATTAACATGCAAGTCGCTCAGGGTGGATTTGCCTTTAAATTACAACAGCTGGCCTCACACATGAAATAAAATTGTATATCAGATCATGTAAAAATGCCAGTTTAGGGCTCAAATTAATCATAACATCTCGGATATATATATATATATATATATATATATATATATATATATATATAAAATATAGGATCACCAATCACTGCAGATAAAAGGAACTGGCGATGTTCAGCGAATCCTAGGAATTTCACTTTAGAATTAATGAGGTTTGGACTTATCTACTTACACATGAAGAGTGAAATCACCCTCTTTCCTCTCAACAAACCCACATAACATTCCAGGAAGTTCATTCAGTTTGGTGGTCTTTGTAATCCACCCACTCTGGTTAGTATGCGAAGTGTTTACCGTCAGAGTGAGGGGCGGGTTAGCGTTTGGTTAGCTTTTCCTCTCTTATTCTTAAGCACTTGAATGAAACTGTGCTCACTAATTAGAATTATGAGAGATCAGGTTACTTTTACGTCACCCACGTTGCTATTCTGGCATGTAAGAAGATTATAGATGAGTAAGAGACGAAGACGGAGCTGAAACACAACTAAATTAAATATCAATTGACCAGCGTCTGCTGACTCAATTTGCCTGTATTTATAACTCCAAGATGAATAATGATCAATGTTCAGAGCAAATCCAAAAGCGATCTGATGTTTTCTCGAGCTTCTTTCGCCTACTTAACTACTCCCTTTGAGAAACATGAGAACGATGATGTCATGTGAGCTCAGAGTCTCTACAGTCATTTAGTTACTTTAAGGACAAAACAGTTCTGCGAATAACAAGTTTATTAAATCAGAAAGCAGGTTACGAGACATCAAGCCAGATCTAACCTAGATGTTTAAAAGAAAACGTCATGAGAGACAAAGTGTGGCAAAGACAATCACACACACACACACACACACACACACACACACACACACACACACACACACACACATATATGTTTGTGAGCTCATCATATCAAACTTATACTCATAGCCCCTGTTGAATCTCTGATCAGTTGCCATGGCTACACTACCACTTTTTTTATTTTATATTTTATCTTTTGCGCTGTGAGTGTGTGGTCGAGAGCTCTAAAGTGTGTCTCCTCACTGCAATTAGACTGACCACAGGAGTTGTGTGTGACACGTTACCATGACAGCAGGGAAGGTATCATCACCATTCACAGCATCTCATTACAGTCTGATCCTGCTGATGTGTGTGTGTGTGTGTGTGTGTGTGTGGCTCTTATCAAGATATATGGATATGCATTCACATCATTTATGGCACAATAGGCTCCAAATGTATGAGTGTACCATGGAGTTCTTATTTCCTCATTCCTGTAAAATAAAACACTTGGGGTGTGTGTGTGTGTGTGTGTGTGTGTGTGTGTGCTGTTATAGGAAAATCATCAGCAGCAGTGTGGCGTGATGCGCCCTGATGCAACGGAAGTTCCTTTTACTGTTTTCCAATAATAGCAAGTGTTTTGAAGCGCTTTATTCCTCTTATACCGCAGCAAGTCAGCATGACACAGCAATCGGTCATTTTGAAAATGCTGTGTTATGAATCTAATTTAATCAGTTATTAAAATCTAACTACGCACAAAACAGAGTCGTATAGTACGTCACTTTTCTGCCATAATCTTAGAGAATGCACCTTTTTCTTAGTATGCAGAGCCTAATTGAAGACGTCCATGCAGTTCTTATACATTTCATTGTGGATTATTAATTTATTCTTCCTCGAGGCTGCTTCTGCTTTATGGCATCTTTTGAAAAGACTTTATCATTTTTTTCAAGCCTTGGCTCCAGACTGGAGCGTCTTTTGTATTTGTGTGAGAAGCTGGGATAGAACATTCATTTTATTTCTTTTGTCAGATATTCATGCAGACTCATCAGAATTTTGAGACAACATGCTGTTCTTCATAATCCTCTTCATCGTCTTCTTCTTCTTCTTCTTCTTCTTCTTCTTTTTAATATTATTATTATTATTATTGAAGTGTGCAATTTTAAGGCACAGATGTAGATCCCATACGGCAATAGTGATTCTGTTACTATATTAGCTCCCCAGCAGAGCTTTTGGACTGATGGTATTCTTAGTCTGTGACCTACTGAACTAGTATCAGGATGTATTTACTGATAGAGACTTCAACGCACTTCTGGATAACAGCATCTGCCAAATGCAGTAAATGTAAATGCAATAGTGTGCTTGTGGTTTTGGGAATGATTGGAATTACGGTTGCCGCATAGCAACACTCCAAAGTGCGTTTATTTTCCCCTGAGAGGAATGTACCGGAAATGATTTATTTGTCCTGCTTTAACATAATTTGAGCCTTTTTTTTTTTATTCAGACATTTAAAACTGCATTGCTCCACCTACTAAAACCATAGCAACTACCTGGGCTATGATAGAAATAACCACCTGAGACCCCATAACAGCCACCTAGCAACACCCTAGAAACCAACTGGAATATGATACAACCACCTAGCAATACCCTTGCAATCAGCTGGGCTAGCATAGCAACCACTTAGGAACACCATAGCAACCAGCTGGGATAGCATGGCAACCACTTAGCACCACCATAGCAAGCAGCTGGGCTAGCATAGCAACCACTTAGGAACACCATAGCAACCAGCTGGGATAGCATGGCAACCACTTAGCACCACCATAGCAATCAGCTGGGCTAGCATAGCAACCACTTAGGAACACCATAGCAAGCAGCTGAGATAGCATGGCAACCACTTAGCACCACCGTAGCAACCGGCTGGGCTAGCATAGCAATGTTTTAAAGTTTATGCTTTAAACTTTGAACATGTTATAACCTTTGAAGATGTTCAAACATTTTTAACATTGTAACCTTTACACATTATAAACCTTTTAACCTTTACGTGCAGTGACAACAAAACAACATAATAACTCTTTTAGCCAATCTGCTTAGCAGGCTAGCAGCCTTTGTCAAGCCAACATCAACGTTCATCCATGAACTTTGACCTTGTAGTTACATTTTACTTCCTAACTAAGAAAAGAACTCACAATAACAAGACTCTTCTTAATCAGTAAGAAGATTAAGAGGTGAGTCTGAAACAGCAACATCAGAGACCACCGCTGCCACCCAATAAACCGTAAAGGTCGCTGGAATTAGTGGAACTGTTACGATGAGAAATCCACTCTCAGCTTAATGACACTGTTAACTCAGGTAATTAATCTAATGGGAAGGAAGATAAATAAATATAATAATTTGTGATTATTCAATTCTACTTTCCTTTAGAGATTTTTTTGCTCAACATTAATGAATGAAGAGGAGGAATTTTTCAGTCTTTCTGTAGTTCAAGGTATCCTCAAGGACGGCGGCTCTTTCATCCACATTCCTGCCTTCATAACCAAATGGAGAACATTACAACGGATACTAAATCTTAATTGTTATCACGTATGACCCCAATTTTCTTGATTATTATGCAATTACAAATAAGACATAATGTGGTATATGATGAGGCCATCAGTGCAGGTGGTTAACTAATGGCTTAATGTAAAAAAAAAATAAAAAAAATAAAAAAATTGAATAAAAAAAACATTAAAACAGTTCCTTTCATTCCATTTAAAAAAGCAGCACAGTGCCATTTCCGTAATCATGTGCGATTTGATTTCACTAATATTTTTCACACCGACATTTAGGACACATTACTATTTAATTATTCATTAATCTTGCAGGAATAGGCAAGTGGCCAAATTGGGAAGAAATCTGGGGGGAACAATACAGGAACCTTCACTTTTGAGCATGAAAATAGCAACTGAGAGAAAACAGGAAAAGATGGGTTTAAGTTCAACTAAAGTAAGAGAGAGATAACACTTTATTTTTCCAGACAGTTTTCCAGAAATTCCAGAATCATATTTGGTGTATAGCAACAAGCCAGTTACATTTAGTTGCAAATGCCTTCACACAAAGAGCAAAGCATAGTTTCCAGATAAATATATATGCTGGTACCAATGTGATTTAGTGTGACACATCACTAGTGCTTATTTAAAATAAATAATCCAGTAGAACTTCCAGTGCTGAGAAAATATTACTGTTTTCCCCGACACTAAGAGTCCATTCACTATTTTGTTATTTGATCTGCCTGAACCTGAATCAAAGGTGTTTACAGTTACAGTTACCAGTCTGATGCTGATTATTTCCCAATAACAGGATGTTCTGACGTGTACTTTATTAATATATAGGTTTTCAAACCTTAGTCAGGGATTATGTGGAGTGTCCACTACACAAGTCCCTGTGTATGAGCTGTTAATATATGAACATTTAACATGTTAGAAAGGGCATATTAATATACACTCACCGATCCAATTTATCATTCTGTGTAAACTCTAGAGACGTGAAAATCAGCATTTTCTGAAACACTCAAACCAACAACCATGCCACGATCAAAGTCACAGAGATCACACTTTTTTTTTTCATTCTGATGTTTGATGTGAACATTAACTGAAGCTCTTGACCTGTATCTGCATGAGTTTTTGCAGTGTGCTGCTGCCACATGATTGGCGGATTAGATACCTGCATGAATGTGTGTGTGCCGGTGTTCCTATTAAAGTGGACGGTGCGTGTGTATATCTATCATTTAACTTACAGTTGGCACTACTGTTAGAGCTGCAGTTGTAGAAAATTAACACCTTCTGACCAATCAGGTCCGAGAATTCAACAGCACTGTGGTATAATACAGGTTACTCTAATTGTGTAGACTTGATCAGATTTGATCAGTTTTCGTTCAGCGCTCATCACTGCAGCCATCATGCCACTTCTCTGATACAGAGAAAAATACATTTCCTCAACCTCTTATTATCTCCGCCTCATTTATCCGGCTCCATCACTCATCATCACTCAGCTCCAGTTGGCTTCTAGAGCTAATGAGGGAGAAGGTGCAGTGGTATGGGCATGTGGATCCGTTTTCTTTTGACAGAACAAGACATCATACACTCAGTGATGAATAAACGATTATGCATGTTTCACATCTGTATGGAACTCAACAGTCTTTACAGTCATGCACACAGATGTTTGCCACACTGGCTTGAATTTGTGTTTGCAGTGTTGTGGCCAAGACTTTCCTGCTGGACTGTGAAGGCCACAGTTGGTTTGCAGCTTCAAAGGCTCATCAACACCTTCTCTGGCAGTGTCTATTTCAGGATATCCCTGTTGAATGCACTTGCCAGTTCCATCGCTGAATGTTGAAATTGAATCGAGCCCCTGGTAACCAATACATATATATATGTATGTATGGCTGGAATGACTAGGTTTCGCATGCGTACATAATCGAGCTACACTGAATTTCACCTTTTATTTTAACTTTATACATTCAGGTTGCAATTTCAAGGAATTTCATAAAAAATGTACCAAAAACATATTTTGGAAAAATACACTTGGGGTGGCAAGTAACATATTGAGACGTAATCTTGTCCTGGAGGTCCGGGCTTATTTCATTCCCACACTAACATAGCACATTGTTATGTCTAACACAAGCACACTCCATACATCAGTGCCACACTCTAGTGAAAGAACACTAAAAATCAGACTTGTATTGTTTTAGATGTCAGAGAGACTTGATGTGAAACCAGAGGTAGTAAAAAAAACTACACTGGAAGCTGATGATTTTGCAAATCTGCTGCAGGAATACAGGAATACCCCCAGGAGCACTCCCAAGATATAGCAAGCCCAAAGCTCAACCACATGTTTTGCCATATCTTCCAAACTGTCAGGAATTTCTCTTTTGGATCATTTTTCTGGCATTCTGGTATATGGCCTGGAGGAGAACACACACGTGTGGCGTGGGAACTGCTCAGTTGTGTTAATGAGATAAATGTAGGTTTGCTATAATGTAATGCTGTAATGGATATGCTATGCTATAAAAGGTGTTTTCATCTGGATAATGTTTGGTTGAATGGTAGAAAACTGCATCTAGCCTGTAGCTGAGTGTAGGAGTCATATGGCAGTCCAAACCTCAGCCTTGCCCACTATAAATCCTTAAGGCACAATTGCCAAGAACAGTTTACACTCGAGTCTCCATCACTGAACAGTTCATAACTTCAGTTTGATGCAAGAAACTTAAACTTAAAACACTAATGATGCTCATACTCAAGTTCCTTTTACCACACTTTCACTGCTTGACTTTAAAGTATACAGTTAGAAGAGAAATCATCACACCATCCGTTGTCATTGATTCACCTCACGGATTCTTCCTCATGTCGTCTCAGGGAGTTTTTCCTCACAACCGTCCCTCTGGCTCGCTCATTAGCAATAAATGTAAATGAAAATTTTATATCCGGATTTCTGTAAAGCTGCTTTCTGACATCGTCGATTGTTAAAAGTGGATATAAAAAAAAAATTAAATGAATAAATGAATGAATGATTAATTCAGAGGGCAAATTGGTTATTTCTACACAAACTCATTTTGTAACCCAAGTACAGATTCTCTCTCTTTTTTTTTTTTTGAAGAATCACTAATAAATGAAACTATGGAAGGGAAAATAACAAAAACTAGCAAAACAACAACAAATTACTAGATAAAGGCAGAGCAAGGCAACATAAATATAATCTATTTACAGCTGTACCAGAAACACAACAATAAGAATACACACACAATGCTCAGCCACATGGGAGTCAACTGGCAGAACTTATAAGGGAACTAATTGGGGGAACACAAAACAGATGCGCACAAAGACAGGAAGTGATACAGACAACAGAAGAAGACATTAAAAAATGTGATTGAGGGTGCGCTTAGGGGGTGGGGGTTGTGGGGTTTGGGGGGTGGATTAGGGCAGTTGTCCATGGTCGATGTGACAAGTAATCACTATAGAATAGCAAAAATGAGGTGGATAAATTGATGTAAGAAACTGGTTAAAGTGCTTACTATTTCACCAAAATGGTATTTTTAGCCCTGACAGCGTAGCAGGACTGATGCAGTGTTTGTCTGTTGCAGTTTAATATGTCTTAAGATGTAAAACACTCTGAGGAAAGAGCTATTTGCCCTCTTCCACATACACAAACTCACAGATGCCCCTGATTGGCTAGTGTCGCTGTGGCATCGACAGGACTCAAACTCATCATCTCCGAACAATATGACAAAACTCTTTTCTGTTGCACCACACAGGAGGTGTCTACAGATTTCTGAGAAGTAACTGTAAGGCTTATTATTTATTTCTGGATGAGACAAATAAGTAATATGGCAAATATTGCTTATGTAATGTCAGCGGCAGGTGACACAGAAGGTGTTGGGGGGGGAAAAAAACGCTGGAGTTGCTCTCTAAACAGATTGCATTGAATACTTGCAGTTATTTTCAAAGACTATTCTGAATCAAACCTTTTATTATATTTTGAGAGGGTTATGACTGCATAAAAGTTTTCGCTGATTTCTAAAGCTCATTTCCTCTCTTTCTGTGTATATGTGTGCTAATTAAGTGCTCAAAACTTACCCAGTTATTAGGCAAGATCACAAAGCAAAGTCAACTCCCCATCTCTCTTTTTTCTCAATGGCATCTGAAGAGCTTCTTCAGGTCAAAACAGAATGTAAACTTCTGTGAATTCATCTTCATGGAGCAGTATGTCATGTCTTAACCAAAAGCTGTCATTAGTATCTGCATTCCAGATGCTCAAAACTTTGACATAATTGTTTGTAATAATTTATTCATTGTTCCCATTATGGTTCGTTTATATGTCTGCTGTATTGTATATACGGTTTAGAACATGCCAGCCCTGTCTTTAGCAAAATGCTAAATGCATATGTTTCAATTATTTAAAGCATTTTAGTTTTGACAATTTGAAGAAGTAGCTGTGCAAAACATCTGCACTATCAACATCTGCTTAAATAGCGTCACACAATTTACATTAGATAAATACAAAATATAAATAATAAATAAATATGTTCTGAATATCTGAACAAGCTGAACAACATAATGAAATACAAAACTAATTACAATTTTTCCTGCAAAAGAGATAAAAATTGGTAGCATTTTATTATAATATCTTATTTATTATAATAAGTGTGTAGTCAATTAGTTGATTTTACAAAAAGGTTTGTTATTCAAGATGAGTGGAATGAACAGAATATTAGGCAGAAAAGTTGGTCATGGACAATCACAAAGCACAAGTACAAAAACATGATTGTGAACATAAGAACCATGTGTTTGGAGGAGAAACTATAAATATAGAATAAGCACACGTTATCCAGCCCTGCAATGGACCAGCTAACCTCCCCTTTACCTCCAAGGTCCTAGAAAAGGTTGTAGCACAGCAGCTATGCTCATACTTACATAGGAATAACATTCATGAAATGTATC
>JAKKZJ010000277.1:0-13280 GCA_033441845.1 Pangasius mekongensis
ATTACTCTGGACTGTTGACCCCAAGTACTTAAACTCCTGTACCTTCTTCACCTCTTCACCCTGTAACCTTACTGTTCATTAAACTATAATTCTGTTAAAGAGATATTAGTGTGGGAGTGCAGGTATTGACACAGTAAGAGCTTTTTCCTCTATTTCCCCCCCTGAACAGGTTTAGTTGAGTTCAGTTTAATTAAAGAGTTGGTCCTTCATCCTTTGTCTGAATACAGCCAGAGGAAGTTCTGCCACTCATATGATAACTTCAAGTTTTCCCTGAACAGTTTTATTCTTCTGAGTGAACTGTATTTTCATAACCTGACTGATCCTAGGTCTGATAAGACACAGAAGTTGGGGTTTATGTTATCAGGGTTTACCCCTTCATAGGTAATGCCAGCATCGAGTGCTGCTGGATATTTTACCAAGGGGCTAATGACCTCCTTTCTGTTCTCATTGTCTTGCTTCAGGATCTACATTGTGTTGATTTTGATTATGTTCACCTTTTGTTTTACCCTGATTAGCTTCGCTATTTATCCCCTGCTGTTTATTGATCTCATTGCGACATCTTACTATGTAATTGTCCCGTTAAGTCCAAGCCCGGGTTTCAGTGTTCGATTGCGATTCCTAGTTTCCTAGACCTTTGCCTGTTAGTTCTTTTAGGATTGTGATTATTTTGGTGATAACCCAGTCTGCCTGTGTTTTGACCACCACTGTGAACTCTGACACTGATTTCTGGATTTGCCCTAATAAAGCCAATTCTGAGTTTACGCATTTGTGTCTGTCCTCTACTCACCACATGTTACACCCCATCTGTGTTTGTGTGTGTTAGATTCTTCTATGGAAGTTTGTTTGTTGGGCTGTTTGTTTTTTCCTTTATCATGCCCCGCCAGGAATTAATTTGATAGACTGCTATTGGCTAAGATAGACTATAAATGTAGGCGTTCGTTTCTTTTGTTAACTTTCTTCTGCAGAGTAAGGTATGATTAATTATTATAAATACAGCCATTTGCATTCTACACTATTAGAGTTCTTATGCAAACTACATTGTACTTGTCAAAGTCCTTGGATTATATGATATAATATTACTTATTATACTCTGCTACAGATGTGATAATGCCATAGTTTGTCCTTTATGTTCATTTTCTCCAGATCTGGAAGGCATTGTGACTGCTGTAGATGGACAATATCACTGATTTGGATATACTGGAAGAGCCTTCACTTTGTTTCAGTTCTCTTAATACCTCGTGTTTGAAGATTGATTATCCTCTGGAAGTTCGGGTTTTGCTCTACATCCTCTTTAGCACTTCTTCTCTTATCACTGTGATTGGAAACCTGCTTGTGATCATAACTGTTGTACATTTCAGACAATTACGCACATCAACTAATTACCTCATTCTCTCTCTGGCTGTTGCTGATCTGCTTGTAGGAGGAATAGTGATGCCTCCTAGCATGATCCGCTCTGTGGAAACTTGCTGGTATTTAGGAAGCACCTTTTGTAAAATACACAGCAGTTTGGATGTCACTGTGTGCACTGCATCCATTTTAAACCTGTGTATTATTTCTTTAGATCGATATTATGCTGTATGTCATCCGCTTCTGTATCACAGTAAAATGACTCTGACTACCATCAGATTCATGATCACAGTGTGTTGGTGCATTTCTGCAGCAACTGGGTTTGGCATGATATTTCTGGAGCTCAATATTCTTGGAAATGAAGAGTTTTATTACAATAACTTCCTTTGTGAGGGGGCATGTACGATTTTTCAAACTAAAGCGGCAGCCCTGGTCCTTCCTATCCTCTCCTTTTACATCCCCGCAGTAATCATGCTTTGTGTGTATGTGAAAATCTTTCGCACTGCACAAAGACAAGCTCGTGCAATTCAATCCACAAATGTACAGATGAAGACAGCTGAGGAAAAAGCCACTATGAGCAAATCAGAAAGGAAGGCCACGAAAACATTAGCCATAATCATGGGAGTTTTTCTGACTTCATGGGTACCATATTTTACCTGTAACTGCATAGATCAATTTACAGGATATTCAGTTCCTGCAGTTGTGTTTGAAGTCTTAATCTGGGTGGCATATTTCAATTCAACATGTAATCCGATAGTGTATGCCTTTTTCTACAGCTGGTTCAGACATGCTTTTAGAGTCATTCTGTCTGGGGAAATATTCCTGGCTGATTCTTCACACACCAAATTGTTTTAACTGCTTGTTTTAAATTAAACTTTGTGCTTGGCTAATTATCATTTTCACAGGTGAAACAAACCTGTCGAATGTGTATAAATCTGAGGTAAACAGATGATATCATCGGCTGCCTGCATTCCCTATTTACAGTTCCATATATATATCTTGTATGTTTTGAGTAGAATAATAATAATCTAACACGGCAATAAAAGAGTTAATGTAATACAACCTGAGTTGGATGTTTCGTCATTTTTTTCAGTGGAAATTAATTGTATAGGTATTGTGACAAAGCATTTATGGAAATCTAGCTGAAGATTTACATTTATTATTTCATATTTATCAAAAACATCTTGTAATTGAGCTCAATAAATGAAGGTTAATGTCCTTGCTCACAGGCCAAAGTGTGACAGCTTTGGTTCAATCTCACAACCTTATGATTCATCTGCTGAGACACTACTGCCCCAGGCTTACGCCCTAATAAGCAAACCGGATGTGACATTAGCAAAGACAAACACCTCTGTAAAATGTTGAAATAGTGAATAGACAAGTGCACACCATCTATTGGTGTTTTAGGGTTTAAACCACACCTTACCACCCCTACAACAGCAGAGTCTGTAATAATTTAATTATAGAATTACAGTAACTATATTTAAGATATTTAGCACACACTCATAAAATAGAGACTTAAAGAAGTTGAAAAATGTATGCTCACTGTGGTACAAATAAGCCACGATACAAAACTACCATTAAGCTAAAACCCTGTTAATGACATGTTCGTATAGGAGTACAGATATGAAAACAGTACAAGTTTTTCCCATCAATTTTCCCTTCTATAAGTTTCATGCTCATTTAAGTGCTTGGTAAGGAGGGAGGATTTCAGTCTTTGTTTGAAAACAGCCAGGGGAAGTTCCACCACCTGTACAAAAGACCTTACCCACCCCTCTACACCCCATCCTCTAAACAGCTTCATTTTTCTGAGTGAACTATATTTTCATAACCTGGCATATACTAAGTCTGAAAAGAGAGCAAGGATGAGGTTATCAGGGCTTACCAGGAGAGTTCAGGAGTGGGAAAAAACCTTTTCAGTGGCACCCAGTTTTAAACAGACAAGACTTGTGGGTCACTGGGCACAGTCGCCTCCTAGAAATTTTTAAGTGGGACAACCAGCTTCAAATGTCCATGCACACAGTTGGCATGGCTCAAGCTTTTACAAAGGGAGGGGACTTAATGCATGTTTTTTTTTCTTGAATGCAGTAGGACAGGGGTTCCCAAACAATTTGGCAAATGACCACAAATAGATATTATGAATTATTATGAACCTTGACCACCCTACATTTTTCATTCCAGATTTATAGATCCATTTTTTACAGTATGTCAGTAACATACATATGTATTGTGACACCAGGCCTCCAGGCCATGCGCACAACCACTACATGCTCCTTAAATGACTGGCGCCCAGGTGCTGAAGCGACAGCACGACTGTTGTGGACTGCGAACAAGTACTCAGCCATGGGGCAGGGTGTAGAAATAAAGCATGGCTGGTGACCGATAATGACTGCAGCGGTTCCTCACCCTCACAGAAAAGACATGAGCGTATAAAAGGGCATCGCCGCACAGCCCACGGCTCGAAAACACAGCACCACTCACATCCTACACACATACACCCTACTGTTTCTTCTTCAACTTAAAGAAATAAACCCACCCCTTTTTGCACTAATCCTGACTCTGCCATGCCTGTGTTCTGCCAGCTGCTGCTGTGAGTCGCTACACTAGTGGAGAATGCAGGGATGAACAGAGACCCAACCCTCAACCACACCATGGACCCAATACTGAAACATTTACTGGAGATTAACCTCCAGCAACAGGGGGTCACTCAGGAGCAGGTGCTAGGGCTCCGCACTGCTACCAATGAACTGTTAGCCCTCCATAAGCTCAGCTTGGCCAAGTTCACTACTCTCCCCAAAACGTGCAGAGATGCCCAATACCACCACTCCAAGATGAGGGGGGGTGACGAGGCCAAAGCATACCTCCACACCTTTGAACGGATCACCACATGTGAAGAATGGCCTAAGGGGGACTGGGCCCAGATCATCACTCCTTCCTTCGGGGGAGGCCCAGCTGGCTTACTACACCCTCCTGCCAGGGGAGGCAGGTGACTACAACACACTCAAAGAGGAAGTCCTAGCACACTGTGGACTGTTCCCCACCAACACGGTGGCACAGTTCCACAAGTGGGTCTACAAGACCACCCCCAGGGCCCAGATGGACGTCCTGCTGCACATTACCAAGAGGTGGCTACAGCCAGTGAGGCAAACAGTGGACAAAGTCACCAAGCGGGTGGCTATGAATAAGTTCCTGAGGGCTCCGAGACCAGAGGAGAGCAAGGCACCCCCAAAGAGATGGTTGCAGCACTGGAGTGCTTCCTCGCAATCAGCAGAGGGGAGAGAAAAGAATTCTTCCCTAGTCCCGGCTGCAGAGGTACTGTTGGCAACCGCACAGGTGAGTGGCCATTGATAACTGAGTTGGTGACTTAGCTACTTGTGCCTCTACTTCTAGGAAGAGACTGACCAGGGTTCCATGCAGATCCACCCACATCTACAAAGGCCACCAGGACCAGGAGATGACAAAGACGACCGTGGCAGAACCTGGCCTGGGCCTGACCGGCAAACAGCACTGGACAGCACTGAGTACAGCACTGAAGCGGGAGCCTAGGGTGACTCCCATACTAACCTTAACCTTGTCTACTCTGTGTTTCACCAGGCAACCAATGAGAGCAACTTCAAGTGCAAACTAAAGGAAGATGACCACCAGAAGCACTGTTGGGGGAAGGTGCTAAAAGTGGAAGGTGAAAATCAGCAGGCCAACCAAGTGTTGCCCACCTCATACTTCCTGATAAGAGGAGGGCTCCTATAGTATTCACCTAATGAAGGGGTAAAGCTTGCAACCTCGTGGTAGTCCCCTATTCCATAGTTGACCTGCTAATGCACTTGGCTTCACTCACAACCTCTAGGTGGCGATCTGGGGCCCCACAACACCTTGGAAAAATTGAAGGGCTGCCTCCATTGACCAGGCATGGAAGCAGAAATGCGAAACTTCTGCTAGTGGTGCCCCCAATGCCAGTGCACCTCCCCCAAGAGGTCTGCGCCTGCCCCACTTATCCCGCTCCCAATCGTCAGTGTGCCCCCGAAAGGGTCGGCAGGGACGTAGTAGGGCCGCTCACAAAAAACGAACTTGGAACTCTTCCTGCCGTGCGCGAGTCACGACAGGAATCCATGTGGTTCACTCCCTTTGAGCTATTCTTCGGGAGAAGACCTCCAGGGCTACTGGACATGGCCAAAGAAGTGTGGGAAGAGCAGCCATCCTCATTCCGGTCAGTCAGTGAATATATCCAGGACATGCAGGAGTGGATGGACTAGGTGGCCCTGATAGTAAAGCAGCATGTGGAGGAGGCACAGGTGGAGCAACAATGAGCCTACAACCAGCCAACACAACCCTGCAAGTTCCAGCCAGGTGACCAGGTGCTCCTCCTGCTATCCAGTGCCAACTGCAAGTTTCTGGACCACTGGCAAGGCTCATATACAGTCGTCAAATGGGTGCGCCCAGTGAACTGCTGGGTAAGCATCAAAACTCACAACTCTCTATCAACCTGTTAGAAAAAAAAAATCGAGCCTGCCCCTGCTTTGTCAGCTTTTGTTAATGTCCCCAGAGACCCCCCAGGGCGTATCTTAGTCCAAAATGGAGAAGTCCTGACCTGTGACCGCAGCAGGATCTAACTGAGTTGGTGGATCAGTTTGAGGACCTGTTCTCTGCAAGGCCATCAGCATTGTGGACAATCCCTCACATCCCTCTCATTTACTTTTCACCCTCCAGCAATCTAGCAGAAGATACCCGACCATCCATGCTACCATCAACCAGACTCCACAACAGCTTCGGACCTGAGGCATTCATGCCTCCCTCACCTCTACTAATCAAAAGTTCCCAACATCTACCGCTGTACATCTATTACTGCACACCGGCACTTCATGATGTTTTGGACACTTTTACTTTTATGACTCTCAAAATACTATTAGGACTTTCTTATTATTGCAACCACAGTTGCTTGCTGCTAAAACAGACAATAGTAGAATTTTTGCACTAGCTTTTTCCACTCAGCACTGTTCCATTGTCCTATTTAGTTTACATGCATGTCATGTGTATTTATTGTACTTATTGCACTCGTCTCACACTGTTGTTTGTAGTTCTGTGTAACGTGCCACTGTTTCTTTCCAATGTTAACAAGCTATACAGAGGAATAACAATGGAAACCACTTGACACTTGTGTTTTCCCTCCATTATGCTTCACAAGGGATTCATCTGACTGCTATTGGCTAAAATACACTATAAATTTAGATGTTCTTTTCTTTGGTTAACTTCACCTTCATGGTACAGAGCAAGGTATGATGAGTTATAATGAATACAGCTACTTGTAATCTGCACTATTAGAGTTCATATGCACACTATATTAATCAAGGTCATTGGATTATTGCATATTACTGCTGTAATATTACTTATTACACTCTGCTACAGATGTGATAATGCCATAGTTTGACCTTTATGTTCATTTTCTCCAGATCTGGAAGGCATTGTGACTGCTGTAGATGGACAATATCATCGATTTGGGGATTTTGGAGGAGCCTAAATGAAATTTAACGGCAGACATTGTCACAAAGCAGACTTACAGAAATACACCTGGAGATTCACATTTATTAATTTGGCAGACACATTTTTCCAAAACATCTTGTAATTGAGCTGAATAGATGAGGGTTAAGGGCCTTGCTCAAGGGCTCCAGAGCAACAGCTTGATGGAAACAGGATTCAAACTCACAGTCTTATGAATCAGTAATACAGAGCCCTATCTGCTGAGCCACCACTGCACTATGGGTAGATCTTAATGAACAAACTATATGTGACATTTGCAAGGAAAACCACTCATCTATATTTTAATGGTTAAAATCCCACTATTCACTATTTCAACAGGTCTACACCCTCTATGGGTGTTGCAGAGTTTAAACCACTCTTTGCCCTCGCTACGGCAGCAGAGACAGTAATCATAATGACATTTAAAGCATATAGCACACACTCCTAACTAGAGAGACTCACAGAAATGTTTTGGAGTAACCATTGAAAAATGTATCCTCACTCTAGTACAAATAAACCAGGATCCAAAATTACCATTAAGCTAAAACCTCATTCTCTTCCTGACCCAGAGCAAGTGTCACAGACATCTTATTGTGTAACTGTCCCGTTAAGTCCAAGCCCGGGTTTCAGTGTTCCATTGCGATCCCTAGTTTCCTAGACCTTTGCCTGTTCGTTCTTTTAGGATTGTGATTATTTTGGTGATAACCCAGTCTGCCTGTGTTTTGACCACCACTGTGAACTCTGACACTGATTTCTGGATTTGCTCTAATAAAGCCAATTCTGAGTTTACGCATTTGTGTCTGTTCTCTACTCACCACCTGTTACACCTCATCTGTGTATACATATCTATGATTAGGAGGGTCTACAAGCACAGGAAGTCCTCTTTGGACCTTCAATTCAATATTGTTTGCTTTGTGTATAATGATTGCTAGGTTGAAGATTAGACATCATGTGGACTTTAAAATGTGTTACAAAACCATTTCTATAAAATGTAAAGTTATGGCCTAGGTCAGAATCAGTATCATTTAAAGTTGCATGTTTTTTTAATGGAATAAACCTTACTAAACCTTACATTATTCTCTGGAAGATGGGCTGTTTGTTTTTTACCCCCTCATGTTCCACCAGGGATTAAACTGATAGACTGCTATTGGCTAAGATAGACTATAAATTTAGACGTTCTTCTCTTTGGTTAGCTTCATTGTAAGGTATGATGAATAATTATGAATACAGTCATTTGCAATCTGCACTATTAGAGTTCATATGCATTGTGTATTAGACAAGGTCATTTATTGTTTTGCATATTACAGATATAATATTACTTATTATTTAATGTAAATGTTGTGGTAATGCAATAGTTTGTCTTTTATGTTCATTTTCTCCAGATGAGCAAGTTTTTGTGACTGCTGTAGATGGACAACTACTGCCCCAGGCTGACGCCCTAATAAGCAAACCGGATGTGACATTAGCAAAGACAAACACCTCTGTAAAATGTTGAAATAGTGAATATACAAGTGCACACCATCTATTGGTGTTTTAGGGTTTAAACCACACCTTACCACACCTACAACAACAGCAGAATCTGGTTAATTTAATTATAGAATTACAGTAACTATATTTAAAATATTTAGCACACACTCATAAAATAGAGACTTAAAGAACTGTTTTGTAGTAATAGTTGAAAAATGTATGCTCACTGTGGTACAAATAAGCCATGATACAAAACTACCATTAAGCTAAAACACTGTTAATGACATGTTCGTGTAGGAGTACAGATATGAAAACAGTACAAGTTTTTCCCATCAATTTTCCCTTCTATAAGTTTTGTGCTCCGCCAAAGGCACCACCAAAGAGATGGTTGCGGCACTAGAGTGCTCCGTCACAATCAGCAGAGAGGAGAGAAAAGAATTCTTCTTCTTCTTCTAGTACCGGCTGCCAAGGTACTGTTGGGAACCGCACAGGTGAGTGGCCATTGATAATTGAGTTGGCGACTTAGCTACTTGTGCCTCTACTTCTAGGAAGAGACTGGCCAGGGTTCCATGCAGATCCACCCACACCTACAAAGGCCACCAGGACCAGGAGATGACAAAGACGACTGTGGCAGAACCTGGCCTGGGCCTGACCGGCAAACAGCACTGGACAGCACTGAGTACAGCACTGAAGCGGGAGCTGAGGGTGACTCCCATACTAACCTTAACCTTGTCTACTTTGTGTTTCACCAGGCAACCAACGAGTGCAACTTCAGGTGCGAGCTAAAGGAAGATGACCACCAGAAGCACTGTTGGAGGAAAGGGTTGGTAGGGACGTAGTAGAGCCGCTCACAAAAAAGGAACTGGGACCTCCTCCTGCCGTGCGCGAGTCACGACAGGCATCCATGGGGTTCACTCCCTTTGAGCTATTCTTCAGGAGAAGACCTCAAGGGCTACTGGACATGGCCAAAGAAGTGTGGGAAGAGCAGCCATCCTCATTCCGGTCATTGAATATATCCAGGACATGCAGGAATGGATGGACTAGGTGGCCCCGATAGTAAAGCAGCATGTGGAGGAGGCACAGGTGGAGCAACAATGAGCCTACAACCAGCCAGCACAACCCTGCAAGTTCCAGCCAGGTGACCATGTGCTCCTATTGCTACCCAGTGCCAACTGCAAGTTTCTGGACCACTGGCAAGGCTCATATACAGTCGTCAAATGGGTGGGCCCAGTGAATTGCTGGGTAAGCATCAAAACTCACAACTCTCTATCAACCAGTTAGAAAAAAAAAATCAAGCCTGCCCTGCTTTGCCAGCTTTTGTTGATGTCCCCTGAGACCCCCCAGGGCATATCTTATTCCAAAATGGAGAAGTCCTTACCCCCTGACTGCAGCAGGATCTAACTGAGTTGGTGGATCAGTTTGAAGACCTGTTCTCTGCATTGTGGACAATCCCTCACATCCCTCTAATGTACTTTTCACCCTCCAGCAATCTAGCAGAAGATACCAGAGCATCCATGCTACCATCAACCAGACTCCACAACAGCTTCGGACCTGAGGCATTCATGCCCCCCTCACCTCTACTAATCAAAAGTTCCCAACATCTATCGCTGTACATCTATTACTGCACACCGGCTCATGGCTCTCAATATACCATTATGACTCTTTTATTATTGCAACCATTATTGCAACCATTATTGCTAAAACAGACAATAGTAGAATTTTTGCACTAGCTTTTTCCACTCAGCACTGTTCTATTGTCCTATTTAGTTGACATGCATGTCATGTGTATTTATTTCCCTGTGTATTTATTGTACTGATTGCACTCGTCTCACACTGATGTTTGCAGTCCTGTGTACCGTGCCACTGTTTCTTTCCAATGTTAACAAGCTATACAGAGGAATGACAATGAAAACCACTTGACACTTGTGTTTTCCCTCCATTATGCTTCACAAGGGATTCATCTGACTGCTATTGGCTAAGATACACTATAAATTTAGATGTTCTTTTCTTTGGTTAACTTCACCTTCGTGGTACAGAGCAAGGTATGATGAGTTATTATAAATACAGCTATTTGCAATCTGCACTATTAGAGTTCATATGCACACTACATTGTACTTGTCAAAATCCTTGGATTATATGATATAATATTACTTATGATACTCTGCTACAGATGTGATAATGCCATAGTTTGTCCTTTATGTTCATTTTCTCCAGATCTGGAAGGCATTGTGCATGCTGTAGATGGACAATATCATTGATTTGGATATACTGGAAGAGCCTTCACTTTGTTTCAGTTCCCTTAATACCTCGTGTTTGAAGATTGATTATCCTCTGGAAGTTCGGGTTTTGCTCTACATCTTCTTTAGCACTTCTTCTCTTATCACTGTGATTGGAAACCTGCTTGTGATCATAACTGTTGTACATTTCAGACAATTACGCACATCAACTAATTACCTCATTCTCTCTCTGGCTGTTGCTGATCTGCTTGTAGGAGGAATAGTGATGCCTCCTAGCATGATCCGCTCTGTGGAAACTTGCTGGTATTTAGGAAGCACCTTTTGTAAAATACACAGCAGTTTGGATGTCACTGTGTGCACTGCATCCATTTTAAACCTGTGTATTATTTCTTTAGATCGATATTATGCTGTATGTCATCCGCTTCTGTATTACAGTAAAATGACTCCGGATACCATTAGATTCATGATCACAGTGTGTTGGGGCATTTCTGTTTCTGTTGGGTTCGGGATGATATTTCTGGAGCTCAATATTCTTGGAAAAGAAGATCTTTATTACAGTAGCTTTGTGTGTGAAGGCACCTGCATGGTGTTCCAAGCCAAAGTGGGAGCTGTGGTATTTTCTACGCTTTGTTTTTACATCCCCGCAGTAATCATGCTTTGTGTGTATATGAAAATCCTCCACACTGCACAAAGACAAGCTCGTGCAATTCAATCCACAAATGTACAGATGAAGACAGCTGAGGAAAAAGCCACTATGAGCAAATCAGAAAGAAAGGCCACAAAAACATTAGCCATAATCATGGGAGTTTTTCTGACATCCTGGATGCCATGTTTTTCCTGTATCTGCATAGATCCATTCACAGGATATTCAGTTCCTCCAGTTGTGTTTGATGTCTTAATCTGGGTGGCATATTTCAATTCAACATGTAATCCGATAGTGTATGCCTTTTTCTACAGCTGGTTCAGACATGCTTTTAGAGTCATTCTGTCTGGGGAAATATTCCTGGCTGATTCTTCACACACCAAATTGTTTTAATTGCTTGTTTTAAATTAACTTTGTGCTTGGTCCTTTGTGTCTAATTATCATTTTCACAGGTGAAATAAAACTGTTTAAAAATGACTGGTGTTTATAAATCTGAGGCGAACAGGTAATATTATTGGCTGCCTCCATCCCTCCATTCCTGACTTATACTTCCACCCTCCCACCTATGCACAAACACACAAATGGTGTTCTGGGCTTCATTTTCATCAAAACTGTGGATATTGATAATCAATGAGATAAATATGTTTTATATTTTTTCAGTTGAACGAGCAAACCAGATTTAACATTAGCAAGGAAAAACTCTTCTGTATAATGTAATGATTAAAATCCCACTATTTACAATTTCAACACGTGTACACCATCAATGGGTGTTGCAGGGTTTAAACCACTCCTTGTCACCCATAAGACAACAGATTCTGTAATCATAATTACATTTAAAGCATTTAGCACACACCCTTAACTAGAGAGACTTACAGAAGTGCTTTATAGTAACAACTGAAAAACATATCCTCAATGTAGTATGAATAAGCCAGGATCCAAAACTACCATTAAGCCAAAATCCTGTTACAGATATGTTCATGTGTGTGTACAGGTATTGAAATAAAGAAGAAAAACTTGCTATACTGGATGTTTTTCTCCTACATTTCCACCCTGAGTTACTTCAGTGCTCGCTTGAGTGCTTAGTAAAGAGGTGGGACTTCAGTCTTTGTTTGAAAGCAGCAAGGAGAAGTTCCATCATGCATATAATAGCATAAGGCTTTCCCTCAACAGCTTCATTCTTCTTTGTGAAATGTATTTTTATAACCTGGTATATATACTAAGCCTAACAAGAGAGCGGGTGAGGATCATGTTATCAGGGTTTATCAGGGGAGCTCTGGAGTGGGTCAAAAACTTACTGATTCAGGGGCACACAGGTTTAGATAGACAAGGGTCACTGGGCACAGTCCCCTCCTAGAAAGTTTTTAGTGGGAAAACCAGTGTCCTAGCTACATGCTCACAGTTGGCATGACACAAATTTCATAAATGGAGGGGAGTAAATGCATGTTTTTACTGAATGCAGTAAGAGAAGGCTCATAGAAGCACTGTTACTCATTGTCTTCAGAGTCCCATCTGAGTACTTTTTAATGTTCCTGATCTTTCCGAAGCCTTCCCTTAAGTCAAGCTCCACTTTCTGCTGTTGATAAGGACATCTTTCCACCCATCAGTGAGAAGGAGCTCCACGACGAGTATTCAATAATTATCTATCTTGTCTGTTGCCAACACCTCATGCTGGGTCTCTCACTCTCTCCACATTAGGCAAGAAGGTGTTTCCTAACCTTCCAGATGATCAGAAAGACCACACTGCTGTCTTCACTGAGGCACGCGGGTTCCTGGATCCTTCAATCAGATTTCCTGACTCATGAGACTGCAAGTGCCCTAACAGAAAACTCTGACTTGCAGACCTGCCACCCTTCCTCATGAACATGAACCCACCATGAGTGGTGGTCACCGCAACTCTTGTGCCAAAACCTGTGGATGTTACCATGCCACCTGTACCTCCACCTTTGGATGTCATCACACTCCCTAGGTAATGCCAGGCTCTAGTCTTCCCAGTAATTCTATTCAATTCAGTTTTATTTGTATAGCGCTTTTAACAATGGACATTGTCACAAAGCAGCTTTACAGAAATAAATGGA
>JAKKZJ010000278.1:0-13209 GCA_033441845.1 Pangasius mekongensis
TAGAATTGTGTCGATGTCCCAATATTTATGGACCTGACTGTATATATATATATATATATATATATATATATATATTTTTTTTTTTCAGATCAGTGAATCCTGGGGAGAAAGAGAAAGGGAGACAGCTGCTTGAGGACATGCCAATGAATTTGCCAGTGCAGTTGGAAGGGAATCCTTGGCAAATGCCAGCTCCTACTGAGACTGAGGCACTGTGGCATAGCGGAGTGGCTACAGGGAAAAATGTAGGAAAGGCAGATGTACAGGGTAAGCACACAAATAATGGAGCAGGTGCTTATCTTCTGTAGAGGTGAAAAACAAATGGATGAGTCAATGAATGAAAGAAAGAAAGAAGGAAAGAAAGAAAGAAGGAAAGGCTAGGAAAGAGTACATACAGGACATATTCAGAACAAAAAGAACAGAGCACAGCGGTCAATAGAAGGGAATTAAATGGGTAACACTTTACAATACGGTTCCTTAATTAATGCTTAAATGCTTTAAAACTTAGCAATAAGCAATCAAGAGTTACCATAGTAGTTCTTCAATAATTAATAAACACTACAATGAACTAGAATAAACTACAATAAACTAAAAAGTGTAATGACTTGGCAACTAATATTAAATTACTATTCTGATAAAGCTATCCAGGTGTGAGCCATTGCATTTAGCAGTGTCATATTGATATACATGTAATTACTGATTCATTAAATTGATGATTAAAATGATAACGTGTTGTTTCAGCTTTCTTAATTAATGATTAGGTACTTATTTATTAATCAAAAACTAGTCAGGAATTTCCATATCATACTCCTGAATGTAACAAACAGCAATGTATAATAATTTAGTAACTAATCTTAAACAATTGTGGTATGTTGATCAATCACTATGATTTGTCTCATCTGATCACAACACATGACATCACTTCTAGTTGACTTGTGGCTCAGTGGTTAAAACCCAGGGTTACTAATCAGATGGTTGGGGTTCAAGCCCCAGCACTGCCACCCTGCCAGTGTTGGGCCCTTGAGCAAGACCTTTAACCCTACTCGCTAGAGGGGTGCTGAATCATGGCTGACTCTTTGCTTGGACCCTGACTTCCTACAAAGTTGGGATATGTGTCGGTATGAATTTCATCCTAATGGTGAAGTTCAGCTGTTGATTTTAGGATTTTTATCTTTGAGAAGGGCTTCTTTCTTATTTCACGCAATGCTTCCAAGCAGCTTGCTCTTCAGAAAGTGGCATTTAACAGTTAATTTTTTTAAAACTTGACTTGATCATAGTTGATCTTTAAAAAAGCAGATTATTCGGTTTTAAATCTGTTGAATATTTCAAAGGATTTAAGACCCCTGGAAATGTTCACGATGCCCTCTGATGCCATTTCGCTGTAGCATAAAGTCTGATTCCCCTATTATTCTATACCATCATGTCAGTATATCACTAAACTCATGTATAGTTTTCAGTTTTACTTTGCTCACTCCCTTTTCCACAGACATGCACCCGTGTGTGTCTTTCAGTGTCCCCTCTGGGCCAATCCCAGGAGAGAGCATGCCATTCCTGAGCACAGCCGATAAGACAACATCAATGCTACAGCTTTAACTAAAACCAAAGATGAAGGGGGGAAAATGTCTGACAACCAGACACCTCCTCACTTGTTTTCCTCCTCCACCACTTTGAAGTGCAAATGGGGCCGGCACAAAGTGCTTGGGGTCCAGGTTTGAGTTTATTTATTTGCAGCGATTCTGATTCTGAGAGAGGCCCTGATGTTCTCGAGTGATAAGATAGTAGCAGGAGAAAGCTGTCACATATTCACTGCACGTACTCTGGCAGTCCGATAAGTCTATTTTACACGAGTGCCAAGCGAATGTGAAAAGCGTTTTTTTTTTTTGTTTTTTTTTGTAAGAGTTGCCTAAAGGGCTGCCCACATGGCATGTGGACTCCTTTCATCCTGTTCAGCTCAGCCTCCCACACGACCTGTTTACTGGTAGGGAATAGGGGAAAGTGATTTGTATGGAGCTGGCATGAAGGGAAAAAAATTGCTTTTGCTCGAGTCCGCAGCAGTGACAAATATATCTTTTTTAGACAACTTGGTGAAGCATTTGCATTTGAAAACAGATCGGTGTATACTAGTTTTCAGCCCAATTCATACAAAATTCATATAAATACTAATGAACGAGGGTGATTTAATAGCATTTCATGAAGATTGAAAGCAAAGGTGCGACTGCTAACTAATCTCTCTCCCTTCATCCTTCCGGGTTGTACAAATTCGTACTCCATTTGCATTTCGGAGACTTTAGATTTAAGTGAAAGTCATGATTTGGTGCTAAAAATTGGTTGCATATTTATAATGGGTCCAAAATTTATCTTTATAGCTACTTTATTTCCTCCAGATACTTTGGTCCTTTCCACAAACTAGAGACCGATAAACCAAACAACACAGAAGAAGCTGACACACATGACACACGAGACAGCTTTAGTGCACACCAAGTTCACCATTCTGTCCCAACCCCTGGAGGTTTACACTCCTCTACTAGACGTTAAGGCATATACTGTATATAGCATAACACAGACTTTACTTGAGGTTGTGGTTCGAGGCTTAAAAGCCAATATTTGGTAACACATTAGTAGAACTGACAATACCACACCTTTAACCTATTATGTCATAAGCTGTCTTAAAGTTATCGTGACAGTTTTCGTCCAGTGATATGAGTCAGGTATAGTCTCTTTCCCATGTCAGTCACATGGACACTAGCTAATTGTGATCGTATGTGGAAGAGGGTAGGTAGCAGTTTCGAAATTTATATTTGACGCATGACTTTGCATTGTAGAAACTGCAGCAATGCGCGCGGCATTGTTCACTCAACTGGGGATTTACATCCAGAGGATCAAGTGCCACATTCACCAGATGGCATAGCAGAATATCCCTGTTCGTCAGGTTTCCAAGTCGAACTGTAAAATGTTCCGTGATTTTTTTTATGCACGGCAACATTAAACACACTGACAAGCTCTGTTTCTCTGTGTTCTGCTCTCATTGTGATTGTCGTCATGAGTTGCATCGCTAATAAAAAAAATTCTGACTTTATATTCAAAAGTATTCACTAATCTAGAAAATCCAGGAGACTGGTACACAAACAGACCCTTCGGTAGGTTTAGTGGCGATATGAGAGGTTTTTAAAATTCAAACACTAACAATAACAGGAAAACCGGTTATTGTTAGTGTTCATTAACAGTCTAGAATAGTACATAAGTATGTGATTTGGGACACAGCGCTAGTGTGTCTGGCGGAGGTCGATGGACAGGGATATTTGTCCATTTTTATTGCTGAATTCCTTCTTGTCAGGATGAGTGAAAAGACTAAAATAGCAAGTACATTCTTAATTTAAACATAACGTAGAAGCACACAAAATCTGCCTTCGTAGTTAGAGCAATATTTCTTACTTTTATTTTGTAAAATAAATGCATAAAACAAGCGATTCCATTTGTAAATTAAATGAGCCTACGTGGAGTTAGGACCCCTAATTCAGGAACCCCTGGTGAAAAGGAACAAATAGCAGCTGATAGGTTATGGTACTTATAAAGCGACCCCTATGTTAAGTTTCTCTGATAAAATGGCAAATAAGTGTCGTTACAAGGTCCACTAATAACCAGGCACCTGTGTGTGTAATAAAAGTGAATTAATCGCTATTCTTTTTGTTTTAGAAACTATTCATGATGAATAAGTCCAAACAGTACCCAGATGGAGCATGGCACATTTTTTTCTTTGTTGAAGATTGTTTTGTCCTTCGAGTGTACTCAGGAAATTGCATCACGATTTTATATTGGAGCATGAATCAGGGTCTGAATAGTGACACACAGCTAGCAACCTCTCCGTTTTTTGTTTTTTTTTAAATAGCTTAATGCCAGTTTCTGTTTTTTATGAATACAAATCTGGCAGTTTCTGCTTCACAGACTATGTTTTCTCATCTTAGAAATGTACTTTCTTACAAATGATTTTAATTATTTGATGTTTAAACCTGTTAGCACTACATCACCTACAAATCTCTTCATGTGAGAATTCTCATCGAGATATCAGACAAATACAGCACTTCATCACACCTTCACATGGTTTGGGATGTGAAATGATGCTTGTGCCAAATGGAGGGGGGAGACTTTTCCTGAAATTAAGCCAACAAAACAGGAAAACATTTCACTGGCTGGAGCATATTTTTGTGTGTAGAGAGCTGAATGTTGTAATTATGCAATAGCATAAAGATTTAATAACGTCCTCTGTGGTTCGTTTGTCATTTGTAAAGGCCTGGATACGTTTCCTGGAAATCAGCTAAGTTTGACTTCAATAAGTCATAAGTCATTGTTTAAACCGAGAAGTGTTTCAAAGTTTTAGTCCTTTTGAGAAATCCTCTTAAAGTGAAATATATATTTAAGGGTTATATCGATGTCAGTCGCAGTCCACCGCTCACTGGCCATCACACTGTAACTTACAGGGAAGCTGAAGTGTTCCCATACACCAGATCTTAAGGATTTAGTGGATGCTAGCAGTTCCTTCTTCCTGCTGACCGTAGCCATTGCTGTTTGCCTGCGTTATTTGTGTTAATACGCTAGCTCAACATGCTTAGGAGAAGGAAAACCCTGTAGCCTTGTCTGATTTGAGATAAAGAGGACGCTACTTTTTGAGAGAAGGGAGTGTGGGCGTGATTAATTTTAAAAGTTTGTTACACTTCATGTAATGTAAGCGGTATTTTAGGACAAATAGCCTACTTTATTAGCTATCTGTTGAAAGTTTTCTTTTATATCGATATATATCGATTTGATGATACAATGTGCCATATCATTACACCCCTAATATCTATATATTGAGATATCCTGTTCCCATACCATTTGCTTCATGCGTTACAATTCATTGAAATGTTAAGACGTGTTAGTTTCCGTCAGCAGTTGAATGCATTCATTCATTACATTCATCAGGTGCGTTTTTGTAAAAATGATGTTAGGAAATTTTGAATGAAATAATATATAATGAGGATAAATAGAATACAAAATAGTTTCTGAAACTGAAATAAAAATGGTTGTTGGCTTTTTAACTCAGTGTTCAAACATTTACAAATTATAATGTTAGCAGCAGCTTGAGATGCTAGCACGATTTAACATAAGTGACCCAACACGCTGTATATTTACAATGTATGCTGCAAGATACATATATCATATACATGATCAATATAATATTATACTGTTGTTAGCAAGCAGTTTTTCATCCAATTCCTCCATCAGAGAGCTTGAATAACGCTGTTTACGAGTTAACAGCAGATGTACCCAGAAGCCCCCAGAGACACCAAACCATTTTCTTTCCAAGACAAAATTTATTTTTCATAGTAGTGAAGTTATTAGAAAAGCACTGACCTGCCACTCACCCTGACCTTAACATACCAATTCAGTGAATTTTCAGTAGTGAGACCAACCTGGAGACATCCTGCATCATAGAGACGTCATCCAGCAATGGAAAATAGAGCACTTATCTTCCGTTCTACTCCTGATCCATAATACTGAAAAATGCTGTCATGTTAAAAGTATTTACATATGTTTCACAGTTAGTTGTACCAGAACAGCACGCTATAACAAGGATTCTCAAACGTTTACAGTCATGGCCCTTTAAAATATCTCGGAAATTCTTTAAAACTTGAATGGAAGAACAAAAAGTGTCAAGACAGAAAATGGGGGAATCTAAGAAGTGTGAACTTCCAGTTTTATTATCAAATGGCCTCACAAAACCCTTGGTTAAAAGTACTGTAAGATTAATTCCTTCCCAACACCAGAGCCAGCACATGCTATGTGTGTATGTGTGTGTGTGTGTGTGTGTGTGTGTGTGTGTTTGACCATGTGTCTGCATTTTAATTTAGTATTTTTAAAGGAATCCACATATTCTCAGTCCAGAAACCCTTTTTTTTTTTAACTTTTCCTCCAAAGTAATTAAATAACAAGGTGCTGGCTGCTGTAGTAAGAGATAAGTGCTGGAGGGAAAGTTTTAGCATATTAATTAGCTGTGATTTAGTATCAGCTTCAGCCCCAATAACGACCTGAAATCAATTGCCTTTCACAGAGGACACACTTTCTTTGTGTTTGGGCCAGCATGAAACATTATGGTTTAACCTCAAATTCTTTACAAGTTGAAGTGTTTTTTCTGCTTTTTTTTTTTTTTAAAGCACTGATTTCTAGTCTTGCTCAGTACTGAAGTCCTTCTGGAAATTATACTTGTTTACTGCTTCCCAGGATTAGTCCTAAAAATAAAACTTTCAACCAAATTTTGCAAAATATGCAGCAATGAAACCCCCAGGTCCCAATGCCTTAATAAATTATTTGCTTACTTCCTATTGGTGTCTGTATCGTTATCTGAACACTCTGCAGCTAGCCCTTTACATGAAATAACAAGCAATATAAGCACAAATGGTTTTCTTTTTCACTGAGAATATGATGATTTTGTCCCTGACGCATGAGCGATCCTGTACCTTTAAGGTGAGCATCAACAGGAAGACCTCGCACTCAGACAGGTGGGTGTTTTTCTTGGTTAACACCAAGTGCTCATGCAATTATCCCCAATCAGATGAATCACACCATGAAAACCACATCACCAATAACACTCGGCTTCTACACTCTCCTCATTCACTACTACGCCCACCCACTCCTAATGCCCACCCCACCCCTCCGACCTCGTCTGCCCTCTGTGGTTGTACTTAGTTTCTTGCCACCCCATTGTCTCTTGCTCGCCCACCTGCCTCAGCAATCATTCTCTATTCATTTTGTAGTGTTTTTTTCACGTCTTTCCTCCCTCCTCATCCTTACTCCTACACTCTTCTTCCATGCTAAGGATCATCATGTTTCTCACTATATCCCTCTTGTCAGCTCCTTTTTGTCTCCAGATACATCCTAGTAGCTGTTTATTATCATTCCACAAGCATGCTGTGTGTGTGTGTGTGTGTGTGTGTGTGTGTGTATGGAGACAAATATATTGCATTAGCATGCTAAAGTCTTAATGGCTTTGAAATGGCAGTTTATACCTAATGAAGAAGCCACGTTAATGGCCATATGCAGTGTATTTTATTGGGGCTGGGGTCATGCTAGTGTCATGCTTAGTGAGGATGGGTGATGGTCAGAATGGATTTTCTCAACTGAGTGAATAATAGTTGCAAATTGGGTGGACAACAATTTAAAAACAACCACAGCTACACCTACGGCAGCTACATAACTGTTTTTAACTAATGAAATTAAAATAATGTCATGTTTCCATGTAAAAAAAAAAAAAAACAACTTTTATTAATTTGTTAAACCTGTTCCAGTTTTTAATTCACCACTAGCTAGAATTTGACTTGTTAACTAGCCGATTTATTAGCTACTGGAATTGATGCACATCTAACCTGACATTAGCAAAGAAACCACGCTGAGTTAAATGTAGCCAGTTAATGATAGCAAATTAGCATCTTAACATGCTTTTTCAAATAACACGGCATCCCGGCCTATTTTTTTTACGTTTTATATGTTACAGTATGTAGCATGAGAAAGTCACCACAGATGATGTATTGGCACAATTCTTGATAGTTTTTTTTTTTTACACTTATGAACTTAATTGGATGCTAAGCTCAAATGATTGAATGCTAAACTGAGGGAATTTTATTGATGTATAGAATACAGTCATTGGCTGGATGAGAGAAGACAAGACTTTGAGGATTTGCAACAAGTATTTTGAAGGTCTTAATAAAAATATTAGCACTAAAAAGTTGGGTTTTTTTTTGCTCCAGAGACTTGCAGAAACTATGCAAATTACTATGACACCAGTTCTACTTTTAAAACATAGTGGATGAGGAGATTGGACTAAAAATGAGTGAATTGGCTGGTGTTACATTATACAAGGGTAACGGGAGTTGATATGAGACACAAAAGATATTAAGGTAATGGATCATTAGGGGTTCCGAACATTTAAGTTGTAGTACTCTGAAGCCCTAAGATCCCAAATAACGAGTATTAATTAACCTGATAAATTGCACATGCACTTAATGGGTGTCTTGTGGGGGATTTCCAAAGATTAATTAGGGAAGATTAGGGAAGAAAACAGTGTATAGCTGTGGAAAGTTCAGATCTTAAAGTGCTGTCCCTAAAGAGCAACGGAAACCAAAAACATAAAAATGTAATGTGTAATTGTGTCAAGTATAACACCGATTTAACAGCCTATGCATATCCTACTACCTGACACTTCATACTATATAATTCATGCTACATAGCATGGGGCGAATTCAGGTGTATTGGGACATCAGGTAAATTGGGACAGTTTAACTTAATGGCATTTATTTCCTGGCCTGGTAAGTAAAAGTCAAAACTTGTGTCGCTAAGTTGGAACCTATGTTGCTTGTAACGGAACTGCTCGATAAAAATAACATGAACTTTTTTTTAATTCATGTGATGTCATATTAGAGGGTGTGGTCAGCATCAAATAAGCAAAATAAGCATAAGCATAAGTTTAAATCATGTACATATAATACATATAATTATAATTGAATCTTATTCAAAGATTAGTGATGCATGAAACACTTCACAATTATGGCTAATGATACATTGTTGGATTCTATGTGGATAATTTGGTATTTTATGAAACATCTTAATAATCAGAGTAAGAAGGTAACCTGGATACATATAGAGTGTTAATTAGGCCGATTACTTAGTATGCACAAGAGAAACATGTAATCTATTCTGTTCAAGAGACTGTTGTTGATTTTTTTTTAAATCCTACATTAAACTGCCATAGTGCAAGAAATAAATTATAAAATGTTACCTTTTAGTTGTGTTTTTGCTGTGATTTTAGTCTTAATCTGTTCACACCGAATTATAGAATGTTACTGAAATGTGATTTATTGATGCCATTAATAAGCACGTTACCAATAAATAATGTTTAAAAAGTGTCATTCAGGATGAAAGTAAAAGTCTCAACCAATAACATCATGTGTCCCAAATTCCCAGGCATGTCTTCAAAAATGGTTTTCAGTCAGATTTGACCAAAAAAAAAAACAAAAACAAAAAAAAAAACAGTAAGCCATGCTTCTTTAGAGCATGATATTCATTTCCACGTAGATAGTTAACACCTTGAGGATTTCAGACATATATCACGTGTCGGGGTGTGCAGACTATATGGATGGAGTAGCAATAAAAATGACGTATAGCGAAGCTGAAAATAGAAGCAGGTGTACTAACTAAAACCTATCACAGCTAAATGGAGCCAGGGAGAAAACTTTTACAACAGAGAGGATTGCTGGCTAGTCCATTAACACAAGCCTTCTGTTTTAATGAGGATCGATAAGGAGATCTACTGCTTCTCCAAGCCCAGGCTGAGAAATATCGGGTTCAGCAAGAAATAAAAGCATGCATAAAGTATGCAGATTCTCACACACAGGTATAGAGTTTATATACAGGATTATTAATGGGACGTGTCACAGATGGTCTAAGACATGTCACAGGCCATAGCTAGCCAACGTAGCACTTTTTTTTTTTTTTACAGCTAGTGTAGCCTGGACCTTTTAAACTACCAAAGCACTTTTTCTTCTGTCCAGTAGCACAAATCCGCAGGAAGCCTGATTATCCATTATAACTTGATGTTGTCCTGTGAGCTGAATGAAATTTAAACATTCCCTCTGCTCAAATAATCTTGTATACACACACACACACACACACACACACACACACACTCCTTCAGATATGCTTCCTCTCCATTTGAAGTTTTCTAATGTGCAGGATTAACTACACAAAATCCCTCAAGTAGAGCACGATAGAGAGAATGCGCGAGAGGAAAAGAGAGGAGGGAAATGTTACAGAGAGAGTGTGTATAAGTAAGTTATAGAGGGGGAAAAAGAGAGAGGTTGTGATAGAAAAAGAGAGTGTGTGATAAAAAAGAGAAATGAGGGTAATGGAAAGAGTATTCAGTGAGAGAATTTTAAATTGCACTTTAGATATGTGTGTAAGTGTGGGAGCTACATTAGAGTGAGACAAAGTTTGCAGACTTTTAGCAATGGAGTGTACAGAAGATTGCAGATTTCACATGAGCAGCACAGCACATGAGTTTGCTAATGACTATGTAAGTCGGGGCATTTCTACCTAAAGGTGAAAAAAAGAAACATATCAGTATTTACACAAGTGCATCCTATTTGCATAATTCGACCAAAAGGCAGGTATTAAATTTGCTGTGATGAGGAGGAGGGAGGGGCCAGGTTGTGATGATGCACGCCCGGCACTGAGTTGGCTAATCAGTGGGAAAGAGTGATAAAAGAGCTGGAGACGCCTGAGGGAGAGGGAGAGATGCACGCGTGTTTTACGTTGGTGCTGCGTTTTTTTTTCTGTTATGTTTTAGTTTTGTTTATTATTAAAACTTTACGTTCGAGTTCATTCAGTTCCCGCCTCCTCTTTGTCCATCTGTGAAGTTTGTTACATTTGCGTAAGCTCTTTTCTTCCAGTTGAACACTTAATAACAATAAAGTTTCTGAAATGAATACATTACAGTGCTAAAGTTCATATTTCATACGTATAGCCCTTTTAACCACAGACATTGTCACAAAGCCGCTTTACAGAAATCCGGATGTAGATTTAGATCCCGAATAAGCAAACTAAAGGTGTCAGTATCAGGGAAAAACTCCCTGAGACAACATGAGAAAGAAACGTTGAGAGGAACCAAAAGGGAACACATCTGCTTCTGGGTAACATCGGATAGTGCGATTATTAGTCATTACTCTTCTACAGTTGTATGCTATAATGTCAAACAGTATGAGCACCATAGTCTTTATGATTATAGCAGCATTTCCTAGGTACGAATCAAAAGTATCCAGATGAGATACTAGATATTCACCTTGGATGACAGCATTAAAATGGTTCCCTTTATATAAACCTTATCTACACTCGTATTTTAAGTTCATATCATGTCTTAAAGATTTAGGATGTGTCTTGCGGCAGATATTGAGAACAAACAGTACACTTAAGAACCTTGTTTTGTTCCTTCCACTACTTTGCACACAACTCTTCTTTGTAAATCACCTGTAACCTGCTAATTGTGTGCACAATTTCTCCACTTACACATGCAAGTTAGTACTTCTTATTTGCAATCACAGTGAATGAGGGCCCTAGAGTATAAAAGTGAGAGGCGTTGACTTAAAAAGAGATAATCAGAAAGAGAAAGAGAGGGAGAAAGTAACTCTTGGCAGGGTCATGTGTAAAGGAAATGATGCACCTGAGAGCCATTTGAGGTGACAGCTATAAATCATTGTCTCTAACACTGGAACAGACAGGCCATGACAACACACTTATTAAAGTCGCACATACACTCCAGATCCGGTGTCATTACCTATAGTAGCAGGAATGTCCCAGTGCATGGTTAACGCTTCTGAGAGAGAGAGTACTGTATTAGGACAAGGACATAAATTATACCCTCGGATATTAACGTTAATTCATTTTCCTCCCCGTCTGCAATATTAACAGGCTTTGGAGGCGACCCAAGCTGGCCTCCTTCACGCATCACAAAGACCAACCTTTTCACTTTTATTATTAATGTAGCTATTACACAATAAATAACGTGCCTTGAAATCCACATCTCAAATTACTCCCACTGTCTCACCCCAATCTCACTCAACACCCATAAGAATTCTGATGATGGGGGCGTTTTCGTTGGACTTCATACAAAACTAGCGAATGAGATGGCGCGGAAGTGTTCGGTGCGTGTAGTCAGTGCTGTTTGCCCACTTGTGACCACAAAGGATGAATAAATGGGCCCTGTCACTGGTGCTACATTCTAACTATAAGTCATTTAGAGCATGTTCTGGGTAAAATTATATGTTTTACTGCTGACTTTAAACCCACTGGTGCTAAATGGCACTTGAATGACACATAAAAGTACTATTTGAAACATGTGGACAAGCTTAATCACCAGTGTTCAGATGCATATGAATTGCACACAATCAACCCCACTAGGCCTGTTTTTGACACCGTTCATGAACATGGCCTATTCTGTTCTGGATTTCAATAGGGTTTAACTCAGAGATCATTGTAAATCATTTATTTTGTTCCAGTAACCAGTTTTGCTGTAAATTGGATGCATGCCTGAGATCTGAATCTACAAATGGCCACGTCTTAACATCCTGGCAGAGGCAACCAGGTTTTGGCGTAAAATATCCTGATATTTAGGGGAGTTCATGATCTCATCCCATCTTCAGCAAAGCCCCTAAACCACCAATCACTAAAACATCAATAATCTACCACCATATATTACATTTGGTACAGAAGTTTTTCCTTGTATGGAGTTCCCATGCTCGGTAATGTCCATTGCCAAATAGTTTGATTTTGGTCTCATCTGACCACGCTACATGTTTCTAACTGTAGTTCCAGCATTTTGCAGAGGAGCTTCTTTAATGAACTGTTTGCAAACAGCTATCATGTGAGTGCCAGATTTGGATATCAACTCCAGAATCCACCAAAGCATCACAACATGGCCTGTCCAGACTCCATTTCCCATCACCCACAGCCTCTATCACATTCACATTCCCCTGACTACTCAATCAAGCACACATACTGTATATATAAATAGCCTGGACTCGAAGTCTTGCTCTGAGTTTGACTCATGACCATTTCAAGCCTTTGCATTTTGTGTGCACTATCTGGTTTTGATCTTGCTCTGGTTTTGTCTTTGAAAGTCTGTTTGTTGACACTGTTGAACCAAGGCTGTTGTTTGATGTTGTTTTTTTGATTGTCGATTTGGATTTGCCTTCCTGTTGCAATAAAGCCTACCTGCACTTGCAACCATCTGAAAAGCTTGCAGTGGGAGTCTCTTATTGAACTCCATGGATGACGATGCATAAAGTAAATATACCATAATTTTAAGTCTTTTTTTTTTTTTAGCTTTTGCAGTGGTTTGATTGCAAGATTTGAATCACTCTATGTGTAATCTTTTTCTCATTCTGTTGATTTTGCCAATAATTCTGGAGTTGACTGTATGTGCTTCATTTAAATTATGAATTCTGGGAATATGTTGTTCTTTGTATTATATACAATATATACAACAACATTAATATGTACATACCAGATCAATGTTTTGTTTCGCAATGAAACACATTTATACATTAATATGTAAATACAGTCAGGTCTGGAAGTATTTGGACAATGACAGAGTTTTTGTGATTTTGCCTTTATACACCACCACAATGGATT
>JAKKZJ010000279.1:0-11174 GCA_033441845.1 Pangasius mekongensis
GGAAACAGAGAGAGAGAGACAGAGAGGGAGGGAAACAGAGAGAGAGAGAGAGAGAGAGAGGGGGGGGGACCAGAGAGAGAGAGAGAGAGAGAGGGAAACAGAGAGAGAGAGAGAGGGAAACAGAGAGAGAGAGAGAGGGAAACAGAGAGAGAGAGAGAGAGAGAGAGAGAAGGAAACAGAGAGAGAGAGAGAGAGAGAGAGAAACAGAGAGAGAGAGAGAGGGAAACAGAGAGAGAGAGAGAGAGAGAGAGAGAGAGAGAGAGAGAGAGGGAAACAGAGAGAGAGAGACAGAGAGAGAGAGAACACGGCGCTTACAGTAGTAGGCTATGGCCGGGTCTCTGGCGTCGTGCTCCAGCGCTGTTCTGTAGTGATGCTGAATGGCCTTTAGCTGCGGGGGAACCGCCATACTGCCGCAATCCAACACTAATCCAACAACACGGACAAAAACAAACGGAGAAGGAGCCACTTCCGGGTGTGATGATTCAGGAAGTGTGTGAAGGCATGTAATGTGATTCATGACGTCAGCGCCCCCTGGAGGTGCGGAGGACACACAGAACTCGAGTGTAAAATACTGTCCGAGTTGCTTGACTTCAAAGGAATTTCTTTATTTATTGTAAAATATATATATGTTTGTCATGATGTTGAAAGCGACACATGGTTCCAAATTCAGCATGTTTTAATGAATAATGGCTAATATTAGCCTGGATCTCTGACCCTGTAAAAACAAGCTGGATTTTGACTGTAATAATGAACTGTCTGAAAGTTTCTCATGTCACCTTCAAACCTGCTGAAAGCTCTGCGTTTTCTAGATTAGTAAACATTTTTGTATGTAAGGTCAGAGTTCGATTAGAGACACAGCTCACGAAAAGTTTTAAAAAGAAACAGAGATCGTCAGTGTGTTTAATGTCACAGTGCATTAAATCACTGAACATGTTAAAGATCAGCTTGGAGACCTGATGGACAGAGGTGTTTGGCTCTTATCGATGCGCTAGTTCACTATAAACCAGGCTGCCTGAGTCATATCGCACCGCACTGCCCCAGCATGGACATAATAAAAAGTTCAAATGTTCCGGTAATCCTAAATTGTAAGTCTGAAATTGAAAAAAATGCAGGTCAAGGCTGGGAGTCACAGAAAAGTCATACTGTCCATGTTGGGATCGTTTGTCCTGAATTCAGCGAACCCTAATCCTGCTTATTTTACAGACAAAGGGGTCACTGACTACAAAACATTTGATAAACCTTGATATGTAGGGTCAAGCAGAGGTTGTGTGTGTGTGTGTGTGTGTGTGTGTGTG
The DNA here is from genome assembly GCA_033441845.1 of Pangasius mekongensis. Taxonomy (NCBI): domain Eukaryota; kingdom Metazoa; phylum Chordata; class Actinopteri; order Siluriformes; family Pangasiidae; genus Pangasius; species Pangasius mekongensis. The sequence goes on from JAKKZJ010000279.1 coordinate 1,296, forward strand.
TGTCATCTCTCGCTTTTGCAAGTTTGTCTTGGGGAAAGTCGTCACAACCTGAGTGTTAATTCAGCCTTTTACCTTTCAGTTTTAATGCTCTTTTTCTAAGCACAGACAGAATGCTGGTGGATTGCATGCATCAAACCACACATAGGCCTCTCTTAAATATAACTCTGAGAATTATGAGGAAAAAAGCATGTTTTACTCTTTTAAAAGTTTATCAAAGGCTTTAGGTGGCCAAGTAACTGTTCTGAAGTCATGCACACTGTTTAGGGTGTTGTTATGCTCGAGGCCATGTGTGAAATCATTAAAATGTATAATGAGTTTTAGTAACTCATTGATGCCTCAGAGAGCTTCAGAGGATTGAACTTTGAGAGGATTAAATTTGGAGAAATGTGTTCTATCAATTTAGAAAGAATGTAGGAAATTCTGATAATGAATGATAATGATAATGAAGATAATGGAGATACAGCCTGGCGTCTGTATAATCACGTGTCATTCCCAGTACGTCCCAGGAGATGTCACCAAACACACAGTCCTATAATGGGCCTCGCACGTCCTGCTCAGTTCTGTCCATGATTGTTATCTGGCACCACATCATAGAAACTTATGCAATGCTGCAATCTAGAGCTCTAGATTCTAATCATGCATCTGGTCCTGCAAACCTAAGCAGATTTCTTTTAAATCAGTGACTTAGAGTCACTAGCTGGAAAAATAAAGAGCAGAACTCATCTATAAAGCGTAATAAGGTCCCTCAGGAGACCCACCTTATACCTTACATTCTGAAGAGGGTGAGTAAGTCAGCTGTATCATTCTGCATTTTCACAGTAGAAATCCTTATTCATAAATCAACACCGTTTCCTGTATATAAAGTGATATATATTTACACAGACTTATAAAACAGGTGTTTTGTTATTGTTACTGGGAAGGGCTATGGCTAATGGGTATGGCACTGACTGGGACAATGAGTGCTTCACTCCCTGACTAGAACTTAGACCAGCTGATATGTGGAGGAGTCTTCAGCCTCTGGCTTTGTCTAAATCATCAAAAGTCATTCAGTAACTCCAATACTCTCATCTGCTCATAATACATATTTACATCAGATTTTCTTTCTTCTAGATAAGCAAACTTCTAACTGTATAGATAGATAGATAGATAGATAGATAGATAGATAGATAGATAGATAGATAGATCACTCTGTACATCTATACTAAATCACATATTACAGCAGCACAGAGATTTAGAAAATACACTAAGAGTAATGAGCATGAACCCTATTGTAATTTCTGCTCATGCAGCCGTTGTAGTTTTTGTTATTTGATGGTGTCCTGGGACAGGAGCTCAAAGCCTGCGCAGATCAGCTGACAGACGTCATCTCTAACCTCTACTCACTCTCTGAATCAGGCACCAGTTATGGCCCGTATTAAGAGCATCTTGTCCACATGTTGGACGAGCATCAGTTTGCCTAAAGGGTGAACAGGTCAACTGAGGACGCCATCTCCATCACTCATCGTTTACAGTTCTGCGTTCAACACAATTATCCCCAACGAGATTGTCCCCAAACTCCACTAATTACATCCGTCTGGAACCCTGAGCACTGGAGCACCACAGGGACGAGTGAACAGCTTCTCTCACCTGAGCTGTGGATCTCTTCAGGGTGTTGTGTGACTAATCCCCTCTTCACCTGGGCACTGACGTTGGTGGACAGTGTCCTCTAGGTAAACCCTGATCGAGGCTTGTTTGGTTCGTTCCATGATGCTGTATATTTATGTCTGTTCTCTCCAGGATCAGGTGCATTTACACTGAGACCACATGACTCTTTCATTGCACACAGGTGAACTCCACTACACTGATTATGTAATTATTTCCAGGATTCACAGCAACCTGAGTGAATTCTCCTGCAATCACATCTTTTAGTTTTTTATTATTTGTAAAATAAATCTGCGAGCCATATTAACTTCGACCTCCACTTCACTATTAAGGGTTATATTATGAAGGTTCATGATGTTTAACCACAACTGAGTCCATTTCAGTGAACCTTGAGAATAAGAATATGATAAACTGATCAAAATGGTTATCAGATGTGGGACTTTAAGAGAATAAAAACACCAGCACCTCGGAGTATTTACCACAACACACACACACACACACGCACACACACACACACACACACACCTGTCGTAAGCCTTGCAACCAGAATGGACAGATGACAGTTATAGAGCAGACAGAGACAGATAAAGACGAGTCTTTACTAGAATACACAAATTAGGAGAGTATGGAGAAACACGAGGCACAAAGACTTGTGCAACTAAAACTGATATTTTTCACAGCTTATATTTTTCTAACTCAGAAACCCAAGCTGAATGCCACTGTGCTGCATTTCACTTAAAGATAAGACCGAGATTTAAAAAAAAATCATCTGAAAGATCATTGTTCAGGAATTAACCCTTTCTAGCGTCCATGCTGATGGACAGACAATTTAAGGCAGTTTTGAGGAAAATATAAATGTAAATCACCTCCACATCACTTGAGAACATCATAATCCTGATTTCTGCTGCTCTCTAAGCTATTTGCCGTTCTCAGTGTCGAATCTCAGTGTGTTTCTGGTATATCTTTACAAACGTCGTGATTAAATCCCAAATTAAATTTATAGTTTTGTACAAGACTCCAAAGAACATTGAGCACTTATTATTATAAGGTTTTTTAATCTTTTTTTTTTATGTATTTTTTTTTTTACCTCGTAAATCAGCTACATCATGCAACAGTCCTAAACTGTCCAAAAAAACGTATATTTTATATCACTTTAGTCATCGACATTAAATATTTTAGACCTGAAGGTTAAAAGTCATTGTTTATATACACACTGGAGGATTTCTTTTTCCAGGTACAATGTTTAATCTTTTTTACGTGTGGTATTCCTACACAACCTGTTTCATTTTCAATGTAAGTGATATTTAGAAAAAGTGAAAATTCATATGTTGTGCAATTTTAAGACTCTGGATACGTGTTAATCCGATGTATTAATTATGTATTAAACCTGATTCTTTTAACAGCTCTAACTTCAGGAAGTTGCTCATTCTAGTGCACTTTCTACTTTAATGACTCACGGACGTAAAACAGATTTCTAGGCCTCAGTGAAACCCCATATGTCTTTGGAAGCATGTTCTAAGATGTCCAAAATGCCCTCTGTTAAACTTGGAAGGACACTTAATGACGAGCTCCTCGTGCTCTTGTGAAAAGCCTGAGCAGGCTAGTTCTCCCGGGGAGGCCGGATCTCTCCAGCGGCCGGAGTCATGTTCCAGTGAGAGGTTATTTTAAGGTTATTTTTATCTGTCACAGCTGTTGTCTCAGGCAGCACAGTGCTTCTGGAATTTCCTCACCTTTTTCTCTCCGCTGGTGAGTGTGGACAAACTGCTCCATTAACCTCTCTTCCTCTTTGGACAGAAGAGCCACAGATTTCGTAAGTATTGTTTAAAACTTTACAGAGCAAAGCTGTAAAATGTGCAGATTGTACTAATTAAACAGCTACACACAGCTGATTTTGTGGTTATTGTTGCTGTGACGGTTGTTTTTTTGCTCTCACTGAGGCGTGACAGTGTGTCTTTTGTCTGAATATTGACATTACATGATACATGCTGTATAGACAAGACGTTAAAACCCATAACAAACATGATCAGGATTTAGTGTTGCTTGAGTCTGCGTTAATAATCTTCTATTAAAATTTTTTATTTAAACAATAAATTCCCATTTAGGTCTGCCAGTTAGGATAAAGTAGTGAGTCAGAGTCACTGAGGGTATCTCTTTTTTTTCCATATTTAGAAGCTCCATAAATAGACAGCTGGATGTTTGGGCCATGTGCTGTGTGGCTGAGTGGTGATGGGTGAAAACGAAGGGGTCTGTAATGTGATAAGCAGCAGCGGTCCTGAAGCAATAAAGCCACAGGATAAACAACGTTTCCATTTCTCCAAATTCAGCGGAGTTTATATGCACAAGAAGTGTCCTCTAGTGCTGTAATGCCAGGGTCCTTTTAAACTTTTAACCTTTCTTGTACATCTTGTTCCACTGTACATTCCTGTGCCAGAAAACGCGAATGTAAATACATGTTTTGCGACTGAAATGGAATTATGTCTCTTATTACATGCCTTTATAAAGCTACCACCCTGTCAGATGAGTTCTTCAGAAACCTTTACAGGACAGGAGTGCAAGATCTAATGTAAAAGATTTCAGAATTGGCTTCATTTCCCATTCAGTTGGCTTCAGTTAGATGCCTTTTACAAACTTCTCTCATTCATTCGACTGCTCCAGTTCTGACCTCAAGCAAGAAACTGAGAACGCTTTTCTCCCAGGCCTCTGAGCTACGAACACATTTTCACCTGAACTTATTTGTCATGGATCATTTTAAATTTTAGGTAATGGAGAGCAGTTCTCAGCCATCTGCTGATGCCAGCGACCAGGTCAGTGGTCTCGAGGAGAAACCTGTGGACGCAATGGAAGTCTTCAGCAGGCAGTTGGAGGACATCATCAACACATATGGTTCTGCATGTAGCCTGATGGAAGAGAAGATCTCCATCTTGGAGAATGATGAAGAGAAACTGGATGAAGAGACCATGGCCAAGGATTTGGCTGCTAACACGGGGGCGAGCAGCAGCCCAGAGACAGAACAAACAGCCAGCATGCTCCTTGAAGGACTTGGTGAGGAACATGCTTTATCTTTCTTGCTTTATCTTGTTTGGTTAAAATTTATTTTAGGATTCTTTGTTTGTAAGACTTTAAGTTTTTTTTTGTTTTGTTTTTACTACGCAGTGGCATGAATTATTAACTTTAATGGAGAACAATGTGCCAGCTCATCTGTCTTTAGCTAGTGGTGTCAGTATTTAAGAAAAAAAAAACAGAATTGTAGTAAGACTAGAACTTGCATACACAGATCCAACAGTCGGCCCATAATTACATGAACATTTATTTACACTTGCCAGGTACACTTCTATCTGACCCACTTTACTTATCATGGCATAATAAAGACATCAAAAACGAGATAAACTTTCCCAATTATCCTCTTTAGCTTGATTTAAAAAACCAGAACAGAATATTTTAATACTACTTGTTTTCTCATGTGTCCTGAGTAACCTGATTTAGCAGAAAAGTTCAATTCTCTTTATTTTACGCTAATGCACATAATTGCACATACCGTGTACTGTATATACAGGGCTTATGTAACCAAGAATATACAGTACAGTGTAAGTATACTGTATATTATAAAAATGAATAGACTTAACCAAACTACTGAGTAGGAGAAAATAAAAAAGGGCAAATCTGTTCCTTCAAATGAATACTATAATGCGATACTTTTACTTTGGTCCGAGAAATCGGTGATCCTGTGCCCACTGTAGCGTCAGGTTCCTGTTCCAGGCCGACAGCAGTGGAACTCAGCGTGGTCATGGTTCGATGTTTTTCACAGAAAGAGTAGTTATTTGACTTACTCTAGCCTTCCTGTCAGCTCAAACCAGTCTGCCCATTCTCCTTCCTCAGAACCGCAGCTCACAGGATGTTTTTTGCTTTTCGCACCATTCTGTGTAAAATCTAGAGACTTGCTGTTATTCTCTCCAGAGCAGGCAGCACAAAATATTCATTTTAAGGGTGCTGATAATTATGAAACTGGTGTTTGGAGGGAAAAATGCACTACTTAGAAACGTGTCATGTTCAGAAAAACATTTACAGAAAACTCACAGGTTTCCTCAGAAACATGCCAGTAGATGGATGGAGTGTTAAATTGCCCTAGGTGTGAATGAGTGTGTGAATAAGTGTGTGGATGAATGTGTGTGGATGAGTGTGTGAATGCTGTGAGTGTGTGAATGAGTGTGTGAATGCTGTGAGTGTGTGAATGAGTGTGTGGATGAGTGTGTGGATGAGTGTGTGGATGAGTGTGTGGATGCTGTGCGTGTGTGGATGAGTGTGTGGATGAGTGTGTGGATGAGTGTGTGAATGCTGTGAGTGTGTGAATGAGTGTGTGGATGAGTGTGTGAATGCTGTGAGTGTGTGAAGGCTCCGGATCCACTGCGACTCTGACCAGGATGGAGCGCTTACTGAAGATGAATGAATGAATATTCTTATTGCATGTGCATGTTCAGCGTACATACTTATTGATTACAGCTAAAACAGGCAGCAGAAAATCATCAGGACTGAAGTGGAGATGAGGCAAGAAGTAGCCTGACCCAGAATTACGCAGCCCACCATTAAACACACATTCATTCTGACTTGTACACACCAAAACGTGTGCTCGCTTCTCTTATCTCCTGCACCATTTATTCATTGCTTTGTTTTGTTCGTGCAGGTAAAGAAGCTTCGCTCCTGTTGCAAAGCCTAAAAAATCTCATCTCACCGGAGGAGAAACTGGAGCTGGTGTTGAGGAAATGTGCAGAGCTGGTGAGTGTCCAGCCCCAAGAGCAGATACACCAGCCATAACTCCTTTTGTTCATCTCTGAAAACAAGTTAACATCAGGCTAACAACAGGAGAAAAAGGCACGATTCCCAAAAGTAATGGCACTCTCCCCTACAGTTTCCCCTACAGTTTCCCCTACAGAGGGCACATAGAGCTTGTACACACGAGTTATAAAGCCTGAATGTACAGGGTTCAACAGCTGGCTGAAAATCGAGCACAAGAGCTAGCACAATCCCAACGAGCATGAAGTAAAGAATAGACAAAGCTAGCATAAAGCTGAAATACACAAAAGTGGGCATCGTGTGTTAACAGGACTGACACGATGAGCTCGAACGTGCTGCCACTGTCACCAACAATCTCCTTTATACATTATCCGAAAGACACGACGTCATTCCCGATCCACCAAACGCCACATTGGATCTGGTTCTCTTCCAGGAAATCCTGAACAGTCACGGACAGAGACAAATGCATAAACAACTAAACATCTAAACAACTAAACATCTAAACAAATAAACTCTAGCCATAACTGTAGAAAAGGGAATAATGCGCAACAGCTACTACTGTAGAGCAAGACACGCCTCTGGGGCGGGACATATAGAGTTCTAGAGAGCATTTAACTGGACGATCAGAAAGTTATGCCTGGATATGAACTATGAACCACTGAGGAACACAGGAGCATGTTCAGTAAAGCTGTGTTAGTTTGTTAAGTGTCTGGAGTAATCTGTGTGTGTTTGTGTAGTTGAAGGAGCGGAGGGACGAGCAGGTAGAGCTGAAGCTGCTGCAGAAGAGACAAGGCCTCCTGGTTAAACAGAGGGACCAGCTCCAGTTAGAGCACAGCCGAGGTATCCTGGCACGAAGCAAGTTGGAGAGCCTGTGCCGTGAGCTGCATAAGCACAACATGACCCTGAAGGTGAGCACGCTCAGCCCAGCTCTGCTGAAACGTCCTGTAGAAGAAAAAGGTCACCACCTTTCCCGTGGTTTCCGTATGTTCCCATCACAAGTGGGTGTTACTGGGGGAAAAGGTTTATTACTCGGATTTGTCGCTAGAGTTTCAACGTTAAAAAAAACCACTTTGTCCTTTAATGGGATTAAATAGATGTAACATTTTAAACCTTTTGATTTAAACAAACATGTAGTCATTGGCCTGGTCTTTCACCGCTGATCTGAGGTCAGTAATATAATTAAATACTTTACATGAGTTAATACTCATATTATATAAATCATTTACAGATGACAGTTTGAGAAATCCTCATTATTTTTCACGTCAGTTTTCTGATTAATTAACAGTTACTACTTTCTTTCAGCTTGCTTTCACACACACACACACACACACACACACACACACACACAGAGAGAGAGAGAGAGAGAGAGAGAGAGAGAATAAGTGAGGCAGGAGGTGGCAAGGACTTAAAATGTTTTACTGATAAGAGCGTAGCTCACTGCACACCCAGAGAGCATTCTACGTTACAAAATGCCAATGTACAAATGTCGCATGTTCGAATGTATTTGTATGAAACTGATCAGAAACCAAAGTAAAGAAAAGCAGAGCAGGGCTAGGGCTTACTGAGGGAAGTGGCTATCCAGGTATGCGGTCCAGAATCACACGATTAAACCATACGACCACACAGTGAGGAGGACAGGGAGGGACACCCAGCACCAGGAGACCCGCCTCCTCACCCCAGGAGACCCGCCTCCTCACCCCAGGAGACCCGCCTCCTCACCCCAGACCCCTCTGCTCCTACTAACAGACATAACAGAAATCAGTTATGGAAAGAACGAGGAATACCAGTTGGCCCAAACTGGAAAAACTAATAATATAATACAACGGGGGAGCAAACAGTCAGGCTGGACCAAAGAAAATCCAACTGAATTCCCCCAAAAATAAACAAGAAAGCAGAAACACAGAGGAAAATGAATGCTAGTCGACACAGCAGTAGCCTGGACACAGACACCTGATGAATAAGAACCAAACCTGAAACCCAGAAGAATCAGAATAAACAGAATTCAGGCGTAACAGCTGACAATCGCCCGCGAGTGAAGCTCCTGAAACAGCAGCGTGGGCTGAAGCAGGACACCGAGAGCAACACCACTAAACTCAGCTAAAAGTAAACACTAAGGCCTGGAAACACAGGAATTAGCACACAGTGAAAGTGACTCCATCATGAAAGAAAAATTCAAAATAAAACTCGTGTCACAGTGTCCCTTCAACCCTGTTGTCACTCTCAACCCTGCATTCAGCTCCGTAATGTGACAGATTTCTTCATTATTTAAACAGGAATAAAACAAATAATAAACTGCCATTTCTTTCGTTGTGTATATTAGATATAGATTCATCACATGGATAGAATAATATCTTGGAAAAAAATGACATTCCTTTTTTAATAGTCTTTTTTAATATTATTTTTCATTTTTAAATCGTTTCTATGTTACACTGTAATAGAAGGAGAGTGAGAATAATAGCTTTTTGTTATTAAAAATACTGCCACATACCAGTTATATCAGACTGAAGCTAATCTTATCACTTTGCAATGCACATTTAAATACACTATTTTATTTTTTAAAGGAAAAAATGAGAAAAAACAGGCAAAAATCACTGGAATTTTCAGAAATATAAATGAACCAGCGGAGAAATGTTAATACTGCATTGTTAATATCTGGGATCTCTAAGCATGTATCTGAAATGATACACAAGTAAAGTAGAAATATTCCCAAAGCCCCATTAAAGTACATAATGTTCTATAATAAAGGCTTGATCCTGTACAAGTTGTAGTACGTCCAGCTCGAGCAGTGCTTTCTGTGGACATTAAACACTGCAGTTATCTGTGTTACACCACAGGAGGACATGCTGCAGAAGTGCCAGGAGGATGAGAGAAAGCGAGCGGAGATCACCAGTCATTTCCAGAACACAGTAGTGGACATCCAGGCCCAAATTGAGCACCACAGCAACCGCAACAACAAGCTGTGCCAGGAGAACAGCGAGCTGGCCACCAAGCTCACGTCCATCATCCAGCAGTATGAGAAGAGAGAGGAGGTATGTTAGGGGATCTCACACACACACACACACACACACACACACACACACACACACACACACACACACACACACACACACACTTAAAACCTTACAGCAGGCAAACTGGTGTTTGAGAGGTCCGGTGTGTAAGTTAATATTTAGGAACATAATATTAATATTAGGTTTTTGTCGTTGTTGTTGTTGTTGTTGTTGTTTTTTCATTTCTCTGAACAGTGTACATCAACCTGACTGAAAGATTTGTCAGTTGAAATCTGTTAGAAAAAACTTTTATAAATGCTTATGTACACTTACGTCATTTCTCATGAAGAGCTTATATTGGTCTTATATACAGTGAATATAAAAGGGGGGGGGGGGGGGGGGGGGCCGCGCGGGGGGGGGGGGGGGGGGGGGGGGGGGGGGGGGGGGGGGGGGGGGGGGG
>JAKKZJ010000280.1:0-13137 GCA_033441845.1 Pangasius mekongensis
GTGTAATTGTGTTTATACATATATCATTTTTTTATTTTTGTATTCAATTTATTCTATTTTTTTGGTGCAATAGTTTTTTTTTTTTAGGTAGGTTTGAGCTGAATTGCAGTTTGAAGAGGAGGAAAGATAAGAGATCTCAAATACAGATGTTATATGTTTAAAAGAAAAAAAAAAAAAAAAAAAATTCTGTGTATGTGTTTTTATTCAGGCAGTTATTGGTTGGATCGAGCTCCGAATTCACAAGTGCAGACACCTTTTATAGGCACAATGTAATTGTGATTATGTGCTTAGTGTGAGATCCCGAACCCGAGACTCCAAATACTATTAGTTTATGTATACCTATTTGGTGAGCTCAGACCCAGTAGATATTTTTTTTTCCCTTCTTTTCTTTATTGACATAAATCCGAGACACGGGTTACACTTCCATCACATCTTGATTGTTTTATTTCAAATCCATTGTGGTGGTGTATAAAGGCAAAATCACAAAAAATCTGTCATTGTCCAAATACTTCCGGACCTGACTGTACCTCAAATAGGTTCAGGTAGTATAGGCAAAATTCAATAGGGAGTGATTTTGAGGAGAGGTTTTTAACCAGATAGCAACAAAATCTGGGCGAGATCTGGCTTACTTTAGGCCCTTCTGGTTTAATTCTGGCACAGTTTTTTTCCCAGTCTTGTGTGAAACAGCATTAGGCTGAGCTCTAGCATGAGTTTGTAGCTTAAGGGCCAGTTGAGGGTATGTGGGCCTAAATTCAACCAGATAAGGCCCATAACCAGTTTTGCTATCTGCAAGGGAGACCCTCAAATCTGATCTCTCTCTTCGATGCAATTCCATCTGCATCCTATGCTAGTGACATGGGGCTATTCATTCCATTGTCCATAAGTTTTCCACTTTTTGTATTCTTATACATATCTTGTAGTCTATAATGAACTTTGTAAAGTATTTAGTAGTTTTTATTGAAAGGTAGTATGTTAGAGATATGAATGTCCAGTTTAATGTATAATGTTGATTAAAGTAATGCTATGTTAACATGTTTGAAACAGACCATTTCCTCAAGCTAATATAAAGGGTGAATACTTGCAAGCTTAAGTACATAATGTCTATGCTTGCAAGGCAATCAAATCTCTGAGCTAATAGAACAATGGCTTGATAAATATATGTAAATCTCTGACCCAATAACCAATAACATTCCAGTAAAAATCTTAGTATGTTCAGTGTTTAATTAAATGCTGAAATATTACATGCCAACACTAACTAAACGGTTACTGTTTCATCAGTTACATTATGTTAACCTAGTAAATTTGAGTCAGATAATTAGGTTAACTAATATTGGAGTCAAATCATTCATTAGAATTTGGAGTCAGATATTTAACTTGTAATAAAATTAGTACATGCATTTAACCTTTGTGCCTGTTGCTGTCGTTGGTTTTTGGAGAGCAGTGGATAATGTATGCCAGTTTTACACCTCGTGTTACAGTGCTGTTCAGGTTTATGCATGTAAAAAGAAGCATATCTCTTGTAAAGTAAGGTGTACTGTGGAAGTTATTTTTTCTCCAGATTCTGTGGCTTACTGCATTAAAAAATTCTATTTTGCCAACTTAGACGCCCCCTGAAATTCATGATGATTTTCATAATATGCCATCCCTATATCACATACACCATAGTCCCTTTCAGACCACCAGAGGGCAACCTCATGTTTTAAGTTCTTCTTTTGTTGTCTGGCTCAGGTCCTGTCATTATGCACACGTATTTTTTGTTTTCCCCTCATTAGTGAATATATATACGTTCTGTCTTTTGGCACCTTAGTTGCTGGGCATTGTTCATTGTGTGAGTAACTTGTATTTCTGTTTAGCTTTCCTAGCCTTGTCTTGTCTTACCTTGTTCTAGTTCTTTTGTTCTATTCCTACCTTTGTTTGGTTATTAGCATTTGTTGAATAAAGGTGCTTTGCATTTGCATCAGCCAGAATTGTTACAGAATGCTTAGCCAGAAAATGGATGCAGCAGATGTTGGGGTGCTAAAGCTGGAGGTGGCAGTGCTGGGTCTTCACCTTATAGAGCATCAGCAGCAGCTTGAGAAATTGCTTCATTTTCTTCTCAAGTAACCCTGGTGTACTTCATTGTCTGTGAACTCTATCCCTTAGCTCAGATTGCAGTGAGAAATTTCAAACAGAAACTGGAAAATGCACAATTGGATAATAATAATTTTACCACTGCTTTAAAGTAGCACTTGCATTCTTGACAAAGCTTTAGATACTCGCATGATATCAGAAGTAGAAAAGAACAACTTGTGTATAAGTTATTGCGATGGGTTGTATTTCAAGAGCAGCAGATTTATATTTGGAAATGAGCTGTGAGTATTATACAATTTGTAATTGTGTATTGGAATCTCTGCAATTTACCGTCAGGTTATTATCCCATAAAAATCCCAGACAAATATCTAATCTGTGTTTTTGGTTTAACTTTGCAGAGTAGACAATGTACAGATATTATATGTATGAAAAAGTTTGAAGGCTCTAGCGCCCTTGTTGCAAGATCTTTTATAAGGAGTTTTAGATTTTATTTAGTTTGGTGTGTATTTTAAGGGCACTGTGCAGAATACCATAGCAGACAATTTGGGAGCACATTTAAATGCTGGATTTGTTGAAGGTTTTTCTGGTGAATACATGTGCTAATTTTGTATGGCACAAAAGTCTGAAATTCAAGAAAAGGAAGTTAGTTTTTATGTATTAAAAGAATGCATGAAATCCATATCAGGACAACAAAGGGACACTGAGAAACCATATTGTGGTGTAAAAACACAGTGTATTTTGTTTGCATGTCTGTATATATTATAGTGATATCTACCTGATATTGGACACTAACATATTTGAAAGCAGTTGAGGTGGCATAATGGCAATTTGTTGATTTCCAAGAAATTTTCACCAGTCTGTGAAACCAACCAGAAATTCCCTTATAAAATGAATCCCCCTCATATTGTTCGACACTCATTCAAGCACAACAAAGATTAGGAGGCAATGCTCATGAAAACTGAAGATTAACTGGCTTGGCAGGTCATTTTGGACTTTAATGTGAAACTAGTTGTTGCACCAGTACACATAGCAGAATTAGTTGCTTTTCATGGGACCAGAATTTTCAGGGATATAGCTGAAATGGTATTTCTGTAGGTATAACACTTCATTATGACATATGACATTATGGACAGATAAGACAATTGGATGACTACTGGAATGAAACTGAATTGCAGACATGCACAGAGTATGAAAAGGGGGCAAAAGAGTGGATCTTCTTGAACTAATTAAAGCAAGACTACCTTGACATTATTGAAGAAAGTGAGTAGAGAAGCTTTACATTTATGCTGGGATAGTGTCGCCTTGGTTACCCCTGATCCAACCAATGCAGTGGTGTCAGTCTAGTCACCCACGGCATTGATGGATCTTGTAGGGAGAAAGTCCTGGGACTCAGTGTTGTGCAGTTTAGCAGAGATTGTGCTGAACATACAATATCTCTGTAGTGTCAAGTTTGCTTGTCCATGGATCACAGATGAAGACGTATAAATCTGTGTGGACTAATTTCAGTGGGAATCGCACTGAAGTCCAGCTGCAGTCTCAGTTGAGTCAGTTTATCCAGAGATCATGGAGAAGGATTTATGACTCACCGTACACAACTCTTCAGTGGCGATTGCACTAAAAGTCTGAAGTTCTTCTCCGTCTAGCAGTGGTGGAAACTGACTGAGATCACTGCAGAATCAGACAGATTCTAGAGTTAAAATCATGACCCTAAAGTTGTTGATCAGAGATCCAATTGGACGGTAATCTGTTGCCCAACTCACAGATAAATGTGAGATTCTGGGATTTATAATGATGACTGCTGAGGTAGGTCAGTGTTCCAGCTCTCCCTATGATATTGCTGATTCGTGACCTAATTGTTGAGTTCCCGATTCCTTTGAGGAGGACAGAAGGATAACGCATTCTGTACATGAGACAGGAAATTATAAGTGTCCTCAGCAATTCTCTGATTTGATGTGACTGAAAGAAAAATGTCTGGTGATGTAATATCAGAGATTTGGGTATCTTTCTGAACCATTGGTTTTCCTGGAGAGACAGTCTTTCCTGACTTTCCCCCTGGAATCTTGTGGGTTGTAGATTGCTGGCCATCCTGCTGATAACCTCAAGTGAGATTTGGAGGTGGTGCATTTTGTCAACATTCCAGACAGGCAGAAAGTGTAGTTTATATAAACAAGATCTGTCTGTTAGTGCTCTAATACCAGTGTTCTTCTGACCCTGTGTCTAATTTTCTTGTTATGGTTTATGGCTGGATTGTAAAAGGCATACTTTTGGGATTATACTGATAGCAAAGTTTCCACATATGGGTGCAATAGATTCAGACAAGTCACATCACAATCAATAACCAAGGCTACCTTATGGGTGAGCAACAACAAACAGCCACCATTCTCATCATGCTTGGTGAACTTTCCTGTTCACCAAGTGATCTAACCTGTTGCTAGGGCTTGCAACCATTACCTCCATACTTGCCTCATTTATCCCACCTCTTTTCTCAATGGGTAAATACAGTGCCAACCAAAATGCCAAGGCTTTTTGTTACAATGTTCATAGTACCTTTCTGCAATGTACTGTCAATGTACCTTTCCTAAAGTAATGTATAATAAATAAATCAAGACAAAACGTGCAGTACAGTGACAACAGAATGGTGTTGTGTGGGAAAGCTACTTCAATGATGGACTCTAAACTACTGTGTAGTGTAGCAGCAATAAATGTAGCAACAATAGTGGCACCAATGTAGCAGCAATGTTGGCAGCAAAAAGTGTCTCATAAATAGAAAGTATCTAATGCATCATTATAAAGTGTGGTGTGCAGTGGTATTGAGTCAGACTGGGTTAGGGTTTGACTAGCCCAGGTGAGCATTGGAAGGAAGCGAGGTGTTGAGTAATCTGACTGTCCCAGGGAAGAAGCTGTCTGAAGAGTCTAGTGGTGGTGGCATGGATGTTCCTGTACATTTGCCAGATTGCAGGAGGGTGAAGAGTCCATGCAAAGCATGGGAGGGGTCATTGTGTGAGGTGTTGATGTTGGGTAGAGAGACTCAGATAATCTTTTCAGCTGTTCTCATAATCCACTGTAGGGTCTTGCAGTCAGAGACTGTGCAGTTCCTGTACTAAACGGTGAGACAGCTGGTCAGGATGCTCTCTAGCAGCCCCTATAGAAGATGGTGAGGATGGGAGGGGGGAGGTTGGCTCTCTTCAGCCTCTGTAGGAAATGGAGTCACTGCTGGGCCTTCTTGGATAGGCAGGTGGTGTTGAGAGTCTAGAAGTCCTCTGTCATGTGTATACGAATAAACTTGGAGCTTTTGTCTTTCTCTGCAGTTCTGTTGATGTGCTGGTGAGTGGTTGACTTGAGTTCTCCTGAAGATAATAATCATCTCTTTTGTCTTATTAACAATGAGAGAGATTGTTGTCTCTACACCATTCTGCAAGCTGGTTCACCTTCTCCCTGTACACTGACTCACCATTGTTGCTGATGAGGCCCACAACTGTAGTGTCATAAGCAATCTTGATGATGTGATTTGAAATGAATGTGTTCAGTGTGGTAGTGCTAGAGGTGGTGTTTCTAATAGATTAGGGTCTTCCTGTCAAAAGGTTCAGGATCCAGTTACAGAGAAAAGTGGTCAGCAGGCTCTGCTTTTCTATCAGTTGTTGTAGGATGATTGTGTTGAACTGAAATTTATGAACAGAGTCTTTACATAATTGTCCAGGTGAGTCAGATATAGGTGGATGGTAGCAGATATGGCATCCTATGTTGAGCTCTTAGGACCGTAGGCATACTGGAATGGGTTTAGTGTGGTGGGAAGACTCCTCTTTATGTGTTTCATGAATAGCTGATCAAAGCACTTCCTGATGATGGATGTGAGTGCAACGGGCCATCATCAGACCCGTTTCACAGACAATTTCTTCAGCAGAGAGATGATGGTGGTCATCTTGAAGCACACCAGGACAATTGCTTGGCTCGCATTCGCTGAGCATCTGACCAGGTATGTTGTCAGGACCAGTAGCTTTCTGTGGGTTAACTTGGGACAGAATTTTCCTGATATCTGCTGCATGCAAACAGAGTACTTGCTCAGTGGAATTTGTGGTGGTCTTACCTGCTGCCATGTTGCACTAGCCTAAGACAGATTAGCTGATCTGAAGACAGTGTCTTGGTTTTTCAGCAGTGTGCACAATTCAGCAGTCATCCATGGTTTCTGGTTTGCACGTGTGGTGATAATCTAGACGGAAGTCACATCATCTATACACTTGCCAATGGAGCCAGTCACTGATGCTGTGTATTCCTCAAAGTCTGTGGTGTGGTTGTATGTAGCAGCTCTCTGAACATATTCCAGTCTGTGTGCTCAAAACAGGCCTGAAGTGCTGGGATGGCTCCCTGAGACCAGCTTCTCAGCTGTTTCAGAATTGGTTTGGCACATTTCAGAAGTGATATGTATGCTGAGATTAGTCTAACAGAAATGTTGTCTGAACAGCTGAGGTGGGTGCGGGGTGCAGCTTTGTAAGCACCATGAATGTTGGCGTAAATAAGGAACCTGTTTGTTCCACAGGTCGTGAAATCAACATGCTGGTAGAATTTTGGCACCACCGGTTTCAGGTTTGCATGGTTAAATTTCCCAGTGAGAATGAAAAATCTGTCAGGGTGCGCTGCCCCTATAGAGTCCATTTAGCACTTCCCTTGCATTGGCGCTAGGCAGAATGTACATTGCAACAATGAGCACAGTGGTAAACTCTTGGCCAACACGTTACAGTCATAAACTCTTCTAGTGACGAACAGTAGCTCAAGACCCCTACAGCATTCCTCCACCATTCATTGTTTATGTAATCACACAGACCACCATCAGACAGTGCTGCTATCCTGCTGGCACAATGTGTGGTTGGCCTGTCTAGCTGAATGGCTGCTTCCGGAATGCTGTTATTGAGCCATGTTTCCATAACAACAAAAATGCAGCAGTGTCTGCATTCACATTGGGTAGTTAACTGTAGTCTGAGGAAGTCCATTTTATTATTGAGGGATCAAACATTGGAAAAGAAAATAGATGGTAGAGTCGGGCAACTAGGATTAGCCTTTACCCTAGCGTGGATGCCCACTAGCTTGCCACGATTCTGCTTCCTTGCACACACACTTTCTGGTGCCCTCTATCTCAGCCTGTGGCATCAGGCAATTAAGTAATATATTGAGACTGAGTTTATTTTATTCAAAAAAAAGTTTATTATAACTACATAATTTAGTGCAAAATTTGTTTTGTTTATATATAATGAGAGTGAGAATGTGTGTGTGTGTGTACATAGACGTGTAGTTGATAACCATGTAGTCTTAGTATTTCATGAGGAGAGCAAATCGGTGACAACAGAGGAACAAAAAGTGGAATAAGTATAGAAAATTGTGTGTAATTACTGCTTTTGTCTGTTTTCAGGAAACAAAGTATCAGTTTGCCCCCTACATTTGCCCACCACCTGTTGGACACGATGATTAAACAAATTAATGACTGTGTGTGTGCGTGAGAGAAGGAACGAGACGGGGGAGCAAAAAAGGAGGAATTTGGTCATATTTATATCAACAATGTCTGACAAAACGGTATAATTATCCCCCTGGCCCCATCTAATCTTTCAGCTTGTAGCACATTTGCCATCCTGTTTCCAGCCATGCATCTTTAAGCACATCGTGATAACAGCTCTGTTTGAGTCCATGAGCTTTATTGGGTAACTTACAGACATTATGTGGAATTAGTTCAGATTGATGACAAAGGAGGGTCAAGGGGAGGTTTATTGGACCCATCATGATGCATGTGGCTTTAAATTTTCTGACTAACGAGTGAGAGATCATTTTGTTCTTTATTTACCAAAATAAAAATAAGATGGTAAATTTGCATTCTGTTTTCTAATTGAGCGATTATTAGGTCTAGTATAGTATGTGCTGTGCCTCACTTTTGATAACTGAAAACAGATGTCAGTCTACTGAGTTGGTGTAAAAATCTGAAGGTAGGTATAAATAGATCTTCACCTTTTCCAATTACAATAATGAAGATTTGTAGTTGTCTGTAGTTAGAATTTGTGATATTTTAATTGATATGACATTAAATGTCATTCGGTGGAAGTTAACTGTGGACAAAAAGTGCTAATTGGCCTCACTTATTGGTTGGAGAAAATGTAAACAATAATCATACCAGTTGCACCTGTGCAAGGCTGACCTTAGGAAGACATTACAAAGAGGATAGCAACTGGATTAAACAAGCACAAAGGCACACCACCTGAATCCAGTGGGTACAGCAGCAAGTACATGGGCACTTTATTATTTGGACTTCAAAACTATTCTAACTTGCCTGTACTCACTGGTTTAATTAATTGAATTATCTTTATAATTAATATTTTCTTATTAATAATTATTAATTAACTATATAATGAATAATTAAGTTTGCCAACAAGCCAAGAAAACATAACTCAGCAGTGACTTGCCGGATGATTTTGGAATGACACACTCCCATAGGGAAGGCACTCACAGCTTAATTAGAACATTAGGGGACTGTTTCAAAGTGGGTGGAGGCAACTCCACTGGGGAAACTTGAGCTGATGGTCTTTCTAAGTTCAAGGCTAATCACTGAACCACTCATGGGAGACATTGTTTAATGTGTATACAATCATGATGCATCACCGGTGCATAGTTATTTTAATTACATCCAATTAGGAAATAACCATTATCAATGTTGTCTTAAAGATTATACTTTACATTATAATCAAAAGTGTAATCAGTACAATGTTAAGAAAAATAATTTATAGTTAAATATACTGCATTAGACACAGTATATTTTTAATTGTATAGATATTCTAAATTTGACAATGTGTTGAAAAAATCTAAATAAATGTTATCTGTAATTTAAAAAAAAAAAAAAAACAAGCAAAAATATTTTGCTTGACCATGAAAGAAGTAAATGCTGATCCACTTAGTCACTTACTGAATAGTTTTACCCTCTGTGTGCTCTTCCAGCACTTCAAAAAGGTCAAGTTCAACATGCTGACCTCCCTGAAGGGGCAGCTGGCCAGGATATGGTTACCAGTTCAGTGTTGCTGAAATGCAGGAACTAGTATGTCATTGAAGCACTGGTGATTATTTAACGTCATCCTTGTAATGCTTGCTATGTTAATTAAGCCTAAGGCTCCGCTCCAACAGGGGAGTTGCTATGGGCTCATTCTGGCTGCCCCAGTTCACTATGTTCAATGAATGGGATCTTCAGTGGCATTCTCTAAATGCACCTAAGCTCCCTGAGAGAGTATTCAGTTGGCTGCCAGATGGTAATTTAACAGGCCCTATAAAATGCTTTGTAATGCTGAAGTTCAGATGTGATACATAGTAGAAATGTCTATGCGGAACAGTTAAATAATATAGGTAGATTAAATGAAGCAGCATTTATGTATCTTGCTTAAGGATAAAGCATTTAAGTAAAGAATTTCTTTTTTTTGTGATGCTTCTGCAGTGCCACAATTCATTTACATATGTTGATTTTTAATTATTGTGCTTTGAAAAACAACTTCCTAACAATACAGTTCTGTGCTCCTCTAATCTCTCCTAAACCCTTAATCATAAATAGGACTGCAGAAATGATGATTAAAAAGAGTATAGATCCACATCAATTATTATTAACAGCTATCAAAGATGTGACTGTCTTGAAATATTTACATTACCCTCTGTACATCTGTTAGACAAGTTTATCAGTAAAAGCATTTTGTAAGTAAAAAAAAAAAAGCCATCAAAAATAATTATAAAATTGTAAACATTATTTTTTTTAAATTACAAAAACTATGGTTATGACAGAATATAAACTTTAAAGAAGACAATTAGACATTAGAGCTGTTTCTGTTTCTATCTTTTTCAGGCGCTCTCTGTTTCTGAAATCAAAATATCGTATCTCCTCTGTTATCTCCTGGTTTCCCTGCTTTTGAAGCAGTTAAATGTGTGCAGTAAGGGGGGGTTATACAATTTACCCTAGAAATAGGAAGTGAAGGCCTTATGGGAGACACTAAATTGAAACTAAGGCTGTTCTTGATGGACCACAGGATATACCTGCAAAATTTAGGCATATCAAAATGGCAAAAAAGTCTGTTAGTGCCCAATGATATTAACTAAATAGCTTATGTTCTCTGTCCCTCTGAGAGTACTTGCAAGGTTGAGGAGAGACTGCTGGTGAAGCCACATGGTTTTGATATAACTTTTATTTTAGCTCATGATAGGTTTTCTCTATGCCTCACAGCTTAGAATTGCTGTATTTCACTTGAAGACAAAAGGAAAATAGAATTGAAGCAAAAGTGCTCATCACTTTCAAACCTTGCATAAGACTATTCTCATTGTGTGTGTGGAAACACTGATTTTCTTGTGCTTTTCAACACGCTCATGTTGATGAATGCCAATCACCCTTAATTTAATGGCACAGCTGACACAACTTTGTTTAAATTGTTTTTATATTCAATAAGAAGTGCCTCAATGACTCTTGGCCAGAGCTCCTTTGTGCCCTCCCCGATGCTATGCTTCAGGAGTCCTGATCCAAACTTCATTCATTTCACAATGATGGAACTCACTGTGCTCCTGGGAACATTCAAAGCTTTAAAATGGTTTTATACCCTTGCCCAGATCTATGTCTCAACAAAATTTGTTCCCAGAGAGCTATAGAGTGTTTGTTTGACTTCATGGCTTGGTTTTTGGTCTGACATGCACTGTGAATTGTGAAATGCTAAAGCTAGAGGTCTGAGGTCTTGTCTAAATGAGAGATTCTAGTTATTGAATCCTAATAAATTTGCAAAAAATTCTAAAACATAGTGAAATATCATTGTGGATTATTACTGTATGTGTAGATCAATGGCAAAAAAAAGTAAATTTAATTCAAGGAATCTGAATTCACTGTATATACAGTACTATGCAAAGGTCTTGGGCACACAAAGCAAAAACGCCTTCAAAAATAAAGAAAAACTTTGTGCAGTTGGCAAAAATGGCAAGTTTTTCTAGGCATCTTGGAGAATCTGCCACAGTTCCTCTGGAGACCATCATATTGCTTCTGTATTTGCAGGTAATTCCTGCCTTCATTATACTTTTTTCTGAAAAGTGGTCTATTACATAACATGTTACTTGGCATACAAATATTTTCCCATAATATATATATTTTTTGTTGTAAAAATATTGCTTGAAAACCTAAAATGTTTTTTAAACTGACTATATAATGCATAAGTCATAAAAGAAACATTCAAGACAAAAACTGTATTTAAAAATATAGGGTAAGAAGAATAAGATTTTTGCATAGTATTGTAAACTGTAGAGTCCATAAGTATAGGGACAGTGACACAATTTTCATAATTTTGCCTCTGTACACCACTACAATGGATTTGAAATGAAGCAATTAAGATTCAATTCAGTTCAATTTTATTTGTATAGCGCTTTTAACAATGGACATTGTCACAAAGCAGCTTTACAGAAAAAGATGTGATTGAAGTGTAGACTTTCAGCTTTATTTAAGGGAGTTTAGCAAAAATATTGCATCAACCATTTAGGAATTAAATACCATTGATACCATTAAACATAGTTCATTAAACATAGTGGGTAACATAGTTCCTGTTGACATATTTCCTGTTTTCAAATCATTTGCCGGGAGTTTCTTGCCTGTGTTGGCATTTAAACTATACAGTTTTTTTTTTTGTTTGTTTTCATCAATAATTCTGCACTATTGTTTTCTTTTGTTGTATTTTTCACTTTCCACTTCTGTGGCATTTTCATTTTCTCAAAGAACACTTTGGTTTTTTTCAGCTTGTTCAGGCAAACATTCAGCTTGTTCAGTGTGTTGAGTGCAGGATATTTAGTCATTCTTCCTTCGTCGTCAATAGTAGCTTTATTTGTGATAAGTGTATATTAGTTAGCGCTCTAAAGGAGAAGCTTGCAGCATTAGAAGTGCACATCCAGACTCTAGAGAGGGTTAGCAAGAGTGAAAGCAGGATAGTTTCTGTGGGGGAAAGTCTGGATATCTTAAGCAGAGTTAGCAAATTCCCCAGCTCTATCATTAAAGCCCTCACAGCGCCTGGATGACAACTCTGCGGCATAATCGCAAAGCTAATGCTAAGGCTCGCCCACAGGAGCACCTGCTGAGAAACTTGGAAGAGCTCTGGTTATAGGAGAATCTATGGTAAGACACATGAAATTAGCTAGAGATTTAGGGACACCAGCAGCTTTAGTTAGGTATATACCAGGAGCCAGGGTGCCAGACATAGCAGGTAATCTTAGGGTCTTAGGCAAGCATAGGTTTTCAAAGGTATTTTTTCCACATAGAAGCTAATGATGTACACCTTCATCTTAGTGGTTACTAAGAGTAACATTCTAGATGTCTGATACAGTCATATGCTGTGGCGATGTAGCTTATAGCAAGTTATAGTTGCTGAACTGCTGTCGAGGTGGTGCTCCGAAAACATTGTGGGATTTATATATAATAGGAGTAGTTTTGAGGGCAAGGCTGGCCTTCCCATGCGGGACGGTGCTTGCAGCATAACTCATACTCTTAGAACAGGCCAAGGCTGGGGAGCAGACAAGCAGGCTAAACTGACCATCGTCGCTCAGGTTCCACCATATTGAGATTGTGTCTGTTCCTCATGCTAAACAAAAATGTACAAATACTCAAAGTTTGTTTAGTAACCAAATTAACATAAAATTAGATCATACTGAATGAACAATCAGCACCTTTGATCTGAAGCTAGAAGGGTTAAATATTAGATCTCTTGCATCTAAAGCACTTATTGTTAATGAAACTATTACTGATCAGGGCCCATATTCACAAAGCTTCTTAGAATTCTCTGAGAACGCTTCTATCTTAGCCTAAAAAGTCCTAGCTGGGAGTCCTAGACGAAAAGTGATTTAGGAAACCTCTCAGATCAACTCTGAGTAAGGAAAGTACAAAAACCTTTATCTTAGTGAGGAGGTGTGGTTGACCCCGTTGCTAGGAATGACGCAGCAATTTAAGGACTGTGATTGGTTGAAAAAAAAAAACTATCTGTAAAGGTCTTAAAATGCGCTCTTTGTGAAAATAGAATATATGATAATAGAATGGACAGTGAA
>JAKKZJ010000281.1:0-13026 GCA_033441845.1 Pangasius mekongensis
AGATAGGGAGAGGTGGAGAGTGATGATTCGCTGTGGCGACCCCTGAAGGGAAAAGCCGAAAGAAGAAGAAGAAGACTACTTATTATTCTAGAGTGCTGTTGAATTCTTGAACTTGATTGGTCACAAGATGTGTATTATTCTTGTATAACAGCACGGTTCAGAAAGTAGTTCCGGCCGTAACAATAACGATAGGTTTATATTAATGCGCTCATTCTAATATTTTATATTTTGTTTCCATAGTAACAATTATTTCACAAGAAATTGTATGCCATAATCTAAGCCAAATTATAAATGAATTGAAATTGAAATGTTTAGAAAAGGAAAACGTATAATCATTGATATGGTAATGTTTACTGTAAGGAAACATTTATGGAAGGAGTCTCCAGTGTCAGCACTTTGTAAACGGTCTGTAGGTTTTTCCACCATGGGAGAGTCTTCAGGACTCAGAGGAACAGAGGAGTCCACGTTTTGCAGTTTCTCATTATCTTATCAACACCAAGAGAGGGAAAAATAAGAGGTTGGTGAGGGAATGACTGTTTAAATACATAATATGATAATGTACATGATAACAGGAATTAATTATGTTCCCCCAACATAAAATGCAAATAAAAAGTGTTTTTTAACAAATAAAAATAATTGTTAGCATTGGCAAATTGCTATGGTATAAGAGGGATAAAACAAGTCACTGATTATTTGCCAAGAATTTTGACTTTGGACTTGAGAAGTATGACCCATAATTTTATAAAGTATAGCTACACTGAAGAAGATTTAGGATAAATCGCATGTTTATGAGTGCAACGGTGCTATCTAAAGGACATAAATAGCAGACAGGTTCGTGATAATGGCTGTAAATTTTTAAAGCCAGCTTGATAACTTTATTCCTCTCCTGTGTCTACTCAACAACTTCAACCAATTGTTTGCCAATCATTTTTTTAAATTGTTTTTTTATTGTACAGACAATACATCATGTTGCCTTTCGGCATCATAGCCTGAATAAATGAAAAGTTTGAGGACTGGAATAGTTAGTGCTCTCTTCTTTGGCTTCTCAGTCATAAATCCTTTAATCCGCCTGGGGATAAAAATGAATTATAGATTACAAACACTGCTTTGTGTATATTCACTGCCAGTTACAACTTTTTTGAACATTCACTGTCAGATTGATGTGCTTGAACATCTACATGCAGTTTTGTCTTCTCCCTAAAAAAGATTTAAAGCCAGTAACGTTTTAATAGCGTAAAGCAGATGTTGAAGGTGACTGTCTAAAAAAAGACAAGCAAGTGGAAAAATGACATCCATTAAGAGAGAACATTTCCTCAGGCATAATCATTGATCAAAGGTTGTGGAGTCTGAAGATGTTCACACTTTCGCTAATCTGGAGTTAGGAGAAGAGCCTGCGATGTTCCTCTGAGTTTTTCTCTCGCAGAGTATGATCTCTACCTTGTTCATGTAGTGCAATTTCACATCCATCACTGAACAACACACACATGCACAATGTGACACATGCTGCCCCTATAATGAACGGTTTCTATGGCAACGGCACAATTCTGCCTTCTGACTTCCCCGTGTCCTGACAGTAAGAACCTACTGAAAAGGAATGTCATGTAAATAGGCAAAGTACATTTATAGGAAAGCCAATTAGGAGAGTGTGTGTGTGTGTGGTGCGCTAATGAATGACATTGTCTAAAGTTGTTTGTGTTACTCCATAGAAACATTGCTGGATGTGAACATTGCGCTGCTCATTGATCCTTTAATCCTTTAATTCACAGTCAGAACCACAATTAGATCCACAATTAAACCCAATGTGATATGCATTCAGACCAGCAATCAGACATCAGACATCAGACTCACTGAGAGACAAACAGTCAGACCCATAATTAGACCCACAATCAGACCCACTGTGAGACTCACAATCAGACCCACAATTAGACCCACAATCAGACTCACTGAGAGACACACAGTCAGACCCACAATCAGACCCACTGAGAGACACACAGTCAGACCCACAATCAGACCCACAATCAGACTCACTGAGAGACACACAGTCAGACCCACAATCAGACCCACAATCAGACCCACTGCGACACTCACAGTTAGACCCACAATTAGACCCACAATTAGACCCATTGTCAGACCCACAATTGAACCCACAATTAGACTCACAATCACACCATAATCAGAACCATAATCACACTCACAATCAGATTCACAGTCAGATCAACAATCAGACCCATAATTAGATCCACAGTCAGACTCACTGGAGACTCATAATCAAACCCACAGTCAGATCCACAATTAGACCCACAACCAGACCCCCTGTGAGACTCACAGTCAGACCTGTAATCAGATTCACAATCAGACCCACAGTCAAACCCACAATCAGACCCACTGTGAGACTCACAGTCAGACCCACAATTACTCCCACAATCAGATCCAAATTTGGATGCAGAATTAACAGAAAAGTTTTGTACAGGCTACGGGGGTCAAAGGTCATAGGGTTAATGATTGCAATACAGACAGAGAGATGTGATTGTGTAGTGAGCCAGTGAATCTAACAAATTTCAAAACCCATTCTCATCCCTTCACTTATACCAGCCATTTGGATTTCATATGAATTTACTTTAAGACATGCTGAAAGTGCTAACTCCACCTTAAACCTTCACCTTATCTGTTTATAATGTTTCATACAAATTGGCTTGTGTGGATTCTCGTGTATTTGTCACCACAAAACTGTTTGTTTGACTCTAAAGTCAAGGTAGAGCAATAATTAACAGCCACCCACGTGGCTTTTTTAAGCAGCTCGTTGTTGTTGGAGGAAATCACTAATGACCCGGGTCTTTCTACATGAGCTGGTAGACATATTACCATAATTAGCACTTCGCTTGTATTGAAAAGGGAGAGGGGAAACTTCGTGCTCTCTCCATGTTGTAAGAGCAGGATTAATCTTAGTCTAACACAAAAACGGTAGGATTTTCCTCCAATGAGAATGATTTGGCTGGATTCCTAACTAAAGGGCCCCCCCCCTTTAGTTAGGAATCCAGCCAAATCATTCTCATTGCCCCCCCGCACTCTCACTTACGCTTAAACTATGGATTGCAAATCCTCTCATATCCTTATAGCTGCGTGCTAATATCATGTGCAGTTCCCTTATCACACCACCGTTCGACATGCCTATGTCCATATCACACAACTCCAACATGCACGTGTGTTCTTCAGTCTCTCTCTTAGTAAGTGACTGGATGTGCGGATGTCAAGTGCCTGGGCGGTATGAGAGATTTTGTATCGCTCTGAAATGATAAAGGTCACACTGACTTTCATCTTGTGGATAGATAACACGACGGGAGCACTGCCGCACACTCAGTGGCCACATTTAGCAACAGGGAGAATCAAAAAGTCGGCGTATTTTTAGCTCAGGGCTTTGCAGTGCAGTCATTAGAAAAGACCATTTAATTTTTTATTTTTTTTAAATCTGTATTTGTAATGAACACAATGCAGGTAACCTTCAAATAAAGTGTTACAAATTTTATTTCGACGAATATATATTTGTTGGTCAGAACGACGTTCGCTGATTGATGGCACCTGTACATTGGTCTTAGCTTTTGAGCTACAAGGGGCCTGTATTTTCCAAAGCTTTCTGATTAATAGCTCTTCCTCACCACTTTCTGTAGCCTTAAACCAGACGAAGTGTGAGGATAAACATTTATTAGTTGTATAATCACAGACTGACCCTTTAAACTGCACTTCCACAAAATTAAAAAGCCTGTTAAATGGTTTCAGGAAATCAGAAGCCATGACACACAAGTCCATTTACATCTGGTAATTTAAGGTCTAAACGTCTGGCTGCTGTGTTCAAATAGCCGCCTATAAAGTCAACTAATTACCTGGAGCTGCAAGACAAAACACTTTGCAGCTAGCAAACCACTTTGGCGTAACTTGTTTAGGCCGCAGGCATAAAACTCAGTCACTCGGCTTGTTTGGGAGATTTGTAATGACTTGAATAATCGTGCTTTATAGAAATCAGCGTATGATGGATCTCATCTGGAGCTTCGATAAAAGACAAACAACAACACCGAGAGCAGGTCCTTATTAGAGAGTGGAAGGAGGCTAAACAGAAAGCCTGCTAACGATCAAGTCATTTAGCATAAGTGCACACACACACACACACAAACACACAACATTACATCATTTTTTGAGATCATCTGGAAAGATTTTGGTGAGTTGCTCAAATTGACATGTTTAGTGCCTGATGTTTGCTTCTCTAGTCTCGCACTTGTGCTAGAAGTCCAATGTAGCTATAATCACATGCTGTGACTTTATGGGGATGGCTATTTTGGAAATCCACAATCACTTTCATGTGTAATGCTGTACGTTATACAGCTACGATCATATAGTCTGAATTAAATTTGTAAATACTGACTCTGTCTACTATTTCATAAAATGATTGATTTAAATTGAAGCGAGTATATGAAGATTGAGGCATGATTTACAGAATTTGGAGACAGATTTGGTTAGCTAGTCTCATAGCTCCAGAAACAGGGCTGAGACAATATCTTGTCTACGGAGAGTGCAAGAAACTCTGTCGTAAAGTTTCAAATCATCCACTGAAGGCATCGCTGTCTACCATACCAAAAAATAACAGTTTTAGCTAGCTATCTGAGGAATAGGTTCTCTTCCGAGCAACTGAAGCTAGACTGAAGGTCTTCATGTCTTTGTAGAACACTCTGATGGAGAATTGTTTCCAGCGCATCTTTTCCATAAGACTTTCCAATGTAGCTATGTATGTGTATATTTTGCTAGCTATGTATATGTAGGTGTTGCTAGACTGGCTATTTAGCATGAAATCCAGTTTGCATTGTTAGCCATGTTATAAATGTCAAGGTTTATGATTTTATACCTTAGATGTTAGAAAAAAGTTCACATAATCTTCACTATTTCTCCAGTACAAAAGGAAAGAAGCAAACATCAAACACAAAACATGTATTAGCCAATCGATAACTTCTTCTACCAGTTCAGTGATAAGTAGTAAAATGAAATACTATTTATTAAAATTAATATTTTAATGAATTCAAATTAAACTTCCATGGTGGAAGACTACATTTTATTTACTTTTCCAAAGTGCTGACACTGGAGACTTCTTCCATAAATATTGAAATAAATGTCTCCTCACAGGAAACTATACCATTTCAACAGTTATACACTTATTCTTTGTCAAATAACTGCATGTTTTTTTTTTAATATGTTTTTGTAAATTCTTTAAATATGCACATTGGAAACAAACCCTACAGATGTACTTCAGAAGTGAAATAAATTGTGCCACTGCATGAAAAGGGTCCAATAATTATTTTCCATTATACACAAATTATCCGTTATTGAGTGCAAAAGTTCATCGTGAGTTTAGCTCTTGAATAAAAAGACCACAGATGGTGATTAAGGGTCACGTGTCGCAGATCAGACAGGGCCTTCTCTGAGTCTGATTTCTCTTTCCAAACACTAAATGTGCCGTCAGATCTGGTTAGAATCAATAACATGCACATGCTGCGTGGAGGACACAGGTGTCACATGCACAGCTTAATAACTCATGTTCACTTTGCTATCCTGTGATGTGAAAAGCTGTGTGTAATGAGGCTATTCCACACTGGTGTATGTGTGTGTCTGTGTGTGTGAGATGAAACTGAAAAATGGTTTCACCCAGCTAGATGTCTTTGTTCGTATTCAGAATGACCTTTGGGTGAATCACGTGCCGTGCCTGGAACAATGATAAATTTATATAAGGATGTAAAGTGTTTTGCGTACTTCTCCATCTTCTTATCTGTGATCATGAGCACACGTTCACGTGGGCGAGTGTGCCAACACGCTCGCGTGTAATGGATCGTGTTCTGAGTCGTTAGGTGTGCACGTGGTAGTGAAATCTCTGCATATCTCAAGGACCAAAATGAAACATTTTGAGCAGCACTGACAAATTCGACAAATCAAAATAGCGAACTAGATGAACAATAAAAAAGCCTACATCTTGTACACGTTACTATTTCATGACCTCAGTTTAGTATGGCTTTATGTAGCCGTGTGCGCGATATAAAAATAAAATACAAAAATATTAGGATGTGCTGGATCAAGTGCTATTTTGTAAGCTAATAATGCGCTAATATTCATGCAGTGTCACGTCAGCGCTGATGTCGGCTGTGAGATGGCCGACATGAACTTCATTTCCCATCATCCCTCATGGACTACAACTAATCACATGACCCTGTCACATGCCTTCATTAGTCCTCTCATCTGTTTTGTGTTTCCCTTAATTAGTGTCTCTATATACATTATATGTTTTCTCTCTTTAGTTGCTAAGTGTTTGTTGCGTATAGCCTGTTGGTGCTGTTAACCTATTGTGTGTTTCGTGTCATGTTTCTCTAGCTCTTATTTCACTATATTTATGATTCTTGTTTGGTTTCATTTGTTTTCTCTGCCTCTCTGACATGCATCAATGTACAGTATTGGTGATTTTTTTTAGTAGACTCCTGTTTGTTTATTTCAATGCTTGTCATTGATTTTTTTTTTTATTCTTAAATCATCTCTTGCTTTAATGTTATGTCGTCTTACAGCAAAAAAGCGATCTGTTTCTGTTTCTTCAGGTTTAAAGGCTACTGCTTGGAGAACTACCTCAGAAACGTGAACTACAAGGAGACGATTTTAATAATCTAAATGCAGAGGTGTGCGTAACCTGACACTGAATACAAGGAACTTTCCTCACATAACATTTCCACACACAACTTAAGTACTGAATATAACTCTCTGTGCTTGAGGTTTATTGTGGCACTCTTAAACATGTCACTTTATTTCCCCTTCATGATTAACATTATTAGTTGCAGGCTTGAGCAAACGTCAGAAATAAAGATTGTGGGACAAAACAGAGAGCACAAAGTCGATATGACCGGATGTGTGTTATGTACACCTACATGAACTCAGCATGAACAATGAATCACTAACTTTTTTTTTTTTTTTTTTTTTGCAATAAAGCGTCTTTCTTCATTCAAATTGCTTTAAATGGCTTTAAGTGCAGCAGTAGACAGACTATTATAATAGTGTATGTACTGAATCATGGAAAAGAGCCAGAGTGGCATAGAACAGAAAAGCGACAATAAAACAGTTTTAATACAAATAAAGGATCTTTATTGGGTCATTGGAAAAAGGTTGTGTGTGATTTTGAAATACAAGAAGAGTTCATGAACACCTTTCGAGTCCATCTGAGTTGTCACTTCCTGTGTTATAGCTGAATCATACAAAGAAATCTGATCTGCAAACACTATAGACATTAAACATGCAGCTTGAATTAATTACTTCATTGAGGTCAGACATAAAGAAACTCTCCACAGAACAAAATCTGCCAAAGTGATTTTAAAGCATTTTTCAAAAAAAAAAAAATGGTTTTGAATGATTTGCATGGTCTTAAAAAAAAAAAAAAAAAAAAAAACACAATACGTGCCATGCCTACATTCGTGAGTAATCTCAATGTCTTTAGAGAAAAGCTTGAGGTACATTCATTATGATAGAGATTGGCAAAACCAGGGTTTGGATAGGAACAAACCCGCAATGTGTCTACAGTTCAAGTAAAGCTACTGGGACTAATAAGGCTTATTTTAGACGATATCACTCAAAAGGCAGGCACAACTGCACAATTCATTTTTTTTTCCCAGCAATGTGAGGAATGAGAGTGTTTTCATTGGAAAGATGAAAAAAAAAAAGTAATTAAAGCACTGAATCAGTCTCGTGGTTATCTTAGCTGGGTGCTTTTTATACCATAGATTTATGCGAATCTTTGAAATCTTTTTTGAATTTCAATCTTTGAAAATTTTCACTTTTTTTCATGAGACAAAAAGTCAGTAGAAATAGGCATACACTGGGTCTAGAAAACAGTTTGCATGAGGAATAAAACACTTCAGGTTGTGAAATTATAGGAAAGTAATCAATGACAGGGTGGGGTGATGATGCAGAGTGACTGTTACCAAATAGCTGCAGCAAATCGTGACATATTTGATTCGTCTTACACCACAACAGCTTGCCAACAATTACCATTTTCATTGAGAAACCGCAAAGCGTAAACTCCTCTGTCCTGAAGACTTTCCCATGAGGGAAAGCGTAAAGTTACAGCTTTACCTCTGCCTGTTACGAAGCGCTGACACTACCATAAATGATTACAGAAAACGTCAATGACATCAATGATTACATTTTAAAAAAATCTGTTTGTGTATCGTCCGTCAAACGATAACATATTAATAGAAAACCGCGATCTCAAGTACAGCTGAAACGACTGTCAGAGCTGCTCCTGTAGAAAACGAATCAACACCTTCGAACCAATCAGAATCCAGAATTCACCTCGTAAATATCGATATTTTGTCATCATCTTAAAGCTGTATGCTGAAACACACTGTCAGACCGGTCCCTGTGAGTAGAAGCTAAATTTTTGGTCACACACACACACACACACATGCATACAATCCCCTGCAGGCAGCAGACGTTACGGAACGGAAGGTCTTATCTGATCTGCAGCATTGCTCTCTTTGCACTCTTACTCCATTTCCATTTCTGTGACCCAAGAGGTTGCTGTCAAAACCGTCACGTCCACCACAGATCATCATCATGAGCATGTTTCCCATGAGCTCTTAGCATCAGTGTGAATTCTGTGCGTCAGGAAACATGCTACATGCATTCAGTATATGCTTAATGTGGTTTCTCCTAATTCAACATTATAGCTTTGCCTAATTACTCCTCACATGCAGTACATTAAGCTAAATAATGTACTGTCACACCTCAGGTTTATATATATATATATATATATTTAATCTACATTATTGTGTCTGTTGCACCACTTCAGAAACATCTCTCAGAAACATCTCACTGTTTCACCTGCCAAAGGTCACTTCCTGAATCTGAACATTTAAAAAGCCATATATCATATGAACGCATGAAAACAATGTAAAATTATGAAGGCACAAAAAAAAAAACCCAACAACATTAAAAGTAAACTCAAAAATGAAATATGTAAAAATATCATTTTAAAAAAGCAAGCCTAAAACTAATCTCAACCTCTTCCATTCATAAAACTGCTGATTTCCCCTTGGATGATTGGGTTGGATTTGAATCATTACAGAGCAAAACTACTCTAGTATTTTTTTTTTTAGGTTTCTTTATAAAAGTAATAGCCAGAAACTACTATTGGTTTCCAGCTGATTCTGAATCTGATTTATAGCAGGTTTGGTAAACAGCCCACCCTAAAATATCATTTCTAACCTTCCAACTCCAATTTCTTGAAGGTGTTACGGGCTGTCACTATTCTCTCATACACTCAAGGATTTCACTCTCTGGATTTCCACACATTGGAAATCCCACTCATTGGTGCTAATGCTGATTAGAAAATAAGAAAATAAGAAAACAAAAAACGAAATAAGATGCTTCAAGTAAATCTCTATTGCCGCTTTCCCTTTACGTTGCATATGCTTGCCTTAAAACATGCTGCTTCAGATAACATACATCAAATACAGATTAGGACATGCCATGCATTCATGATTGAGAAAAAGAAGATTTTAGCTCTTTCTTTGAATTAAAAGTGAATATGTTTAAGCAAGGGTGGAAAAATCAGAAGCCCGGGCGCCTGGGACAAGCACATTTCATGTCCAAGTTGTTCGTTTTTTATTCTTAGTCACTGCAAACTCTCCTGCTAGCATAAGACTAGAAAGGTGTTAGCCAGACTCAGATATTATTTTTACCCAGAAACGTACACTAGTGACTTTTTTGTTGAAGTCACAAAGTGTGGTTACGCAGTCATCCTTTTCCTTTAGTCTATATTAATTCACTTAACTAGCTAGCTAGCTCATCATATACATTATGATATTCCATCAGCTACCATTGTTAGCCGATAATTGATAATTAGCCGAGGAATTCAATTTCAATTTGTGAACTAGGTGCTGTCTAAGCAAATTTTGTCGCTTTAGCCAGAAAAATGAAAAGAAAAATAGCAAGCTAACAGCAAGAGCTAAGACCACGGATATGAAATAAAATATTGCTATTAATATCACACACAGCTTCATCAACCTCATTTCATGACCCATTTATAGGACTTGTAATTCGTTTTAAACAAACGTCACCTTTCACTCAAACTTTCATACCATTTCGAATTGTGTGGATTCTTCAAAATGTGCAAATGTGACATCGTGTTCTTTTCGTCACATTTTTCAAGTGAATGAGATATAGCGCGGAATAACGGCAGCAATCTGCATCAGAAATGCTGCTGGATTGATGTGGAGTCACGTCTCTGATTTGCACTTGTAGTCTGTGTGAAGTGGGAAGTGTGTGCGAGTCAGACTACACTCGGTTGCCGTGCTGTAGTAACCATGGTAATCGTTGTAGGTTTTTTTTTTTTTTTTTTTTTAGCCAGAGATTCCCAGATCACCATAGCAACAGCAGACCTCAGCGGCCCCCGGGTTACCTACCTGTTCAGATTTCAAACCCCATGTGGGTTGCTTTCAGGTTAATATCCAAGCAGATTCCAGAAATAGATCAACACATGCAGTTTTTAAGAGTTCTGTAGTCATTAAGGCACTGAAATGAATTGCAGGGCTAAAAGACGTGGACGTGGACATTCTTTGCTTCACAGCGGATCTGAAATGTCTAAAACAGCTTGCGGCATTAACAAAACACAGTTTGGCTTCTCAGAGCGATGGAGACACATTCAGATTGTTGCTTTCACAAGCTCCAGAAGGTTTTCTCATCACTTTTTGGAGGAAGAATTTTAAAAAGTCTACTATTTCTTTAAACAAGATCCAGTAGAAAAGACACAGCTGGTTCATCGTTGATGATACAAAGTGGTGTAGTGAAGAACATCTTCATTGGTCGGAGGCTCGTGAGCTCATTGGTGAGCTTCTCAGAGAAAGGGGTGGAGTCAAGGGTACAAGTGCAGGAGGATTAATCCTGTAATCGCCCGGGCATTAGTTTCTGCGTTAGCAAAAAAGTCATGGATGAAGATATATTGATCGGGTAAGAGTGCAGAAGTTCTAATCCTGTAATCCAACACTCGTGTTTCTGGTAAACACAGCACCCTCGCTCCCTCCATCCCTTCCTCACTCCTTTATCTCTCTTTAGTTCTCCCTATACCACTTAGTTCTCCCTTCCCTTCTCCTAGTTCTTTCCGCCTCTTTTTCTCTCCTCCTCGTTTGCTATTTCAGATGTTCTATTACGGCCATGTCACGCCGGTCGGCGTACTCCGGGCTGAGGCCGTTGAGGAAGAGGCTGCCGTTGCGTGCCAGTGTGAAGGCTGGATATGTCTCTCTGTCGTCTCCCAAGTTGACAGAGAGCGCCCGCTTGCCCGGCGTCATCTCCTGGCTGACTGGCGCATTGTTGAGGCCAAGCTCAGCCGAGAGCTTGCGCTTGATGGAAGCAGCACGCTGGAATTTGTCATAGATATCAACACTGAGGCGGCGGCGTGTCTCTTTGAATTCGGCAGAGACGTTGGCCGTCCACTCGGCAGCGTGCGCTCGAAACTCGCCCACCTGAGTGAGAGACAGAAATATTTATATCTGGCTTAGGAAAACATGATCAATATTTCATCAAGTAGTCATGTATTTAATTTAACAAACTTTTGTGCTTTTTAACCATTTATAGTTGCATTTAATGTCGTGGAATTAGTTTCTGTTATCCCTAACTCTATCATAGCAGCTAGAAACAGTAATTTCCTCTCTTTTTTTTCTCTTGAAGTTAATCAGACTAATGCAGCTTGTCATATTACCAAGAAACTACAAAGTGTAAACTCCTGAATTATGCCTGCCTTGTTAAGCTGTTACTATAGAAACAAAGTATTAGAACAAGCGCATTAATGTAAACCTGAGATTTGAACTACAGCCTGAACTAATGCAGTTACAGAAAATTAATCAACATTTTCTGACCAATCGCATTTGAGAATTCAACAGTCTTACAAAAATCTATAAGGAAAATATGCAGAATAGTATATTGTTTATTATGTGTGTTAATATACAGGAAACAACTAAAATGGCATAGGAACATCTCAACATCGTTACCCTCGTTAGAAATGCCAGGGTCCATGAATATACTGTAATTGAATATATTGTAATTTATGTAAATATATATAACTCCTCCACGTTCTCCTGTCGTTCTTGTAAGCTAGCTCGCATTCTCACCTGCAAACATGAGTGGGAATTCAGTATCTGATTTGCACCATCATACTTTCAGTGATTAATATAAAAGTAGACTGTCAACATCACACATTTGGTTGAAAACTGAAAAATAAAGGAGGCTCTTTCATGTTTTCATTGTTTTTGTGATTTGGCTCAGAGGCAATAAGCAGCTTAAAAAATCACATACTGTTCTATATATACCAGTTATATAAATATATACATACACACACACACACACACACACACACACACACACACACATATATATATATATACTGCATGCACAATTATTAGGCAAGTCAGTATTATGATCTGATCATTATTTCTGTGCATATTACCCAACTCTCAACCATATAAACCTGAATGCTAACTGGGTATAATTATTTTCAGGTGACGTTTAATTGTTTAATGAAGGAGGGTGTGGCTTAAAGTGATTAACACCCTCTATAAGGTGGGCAGAATTATTCGGGACCTTCTCTACCACGGGAGAATGGGACAAAAAAGCGATTTACCAGGTACCTGTTAGCCTCCAGTGCAACCATATTTCAGAACTGCAACCTTCCAGGAGTGTCCAGAAGTACAAGGTGTCAAGCACTCAGAGACATGGCTAAGGTAAGGAAGGCTGAAACACAGCCACCACTGAAGACTCACAAGCCATGACTGGGCCATGAAGACTGATTTCTCAGAAGTTTTATGGACAGATGAAATGAGAGTGACTTTAGATGGAGCAGTTGGATGGGGCCATCGGTGGATCATTAATGGGCACAGAGTACCATTTCGGGCTGGTATCATTAATGAAGAGCTAGTTGGACCATTTCCGGTTGAAGATGGATTGAAAATCATTTTCCAAACC
>JAKKZJ010000282.1:1302-13002 GCA_033441845.1 Pangasius mekongensis
CCACATGTGCAGATCCACCTTTCCACATGTGCAGATCCACCTTTCCACATGTGCAGATCCACCTTTCCACATGTGCAGATCCACCTTTCCACATGTGCATAAACGCACCTGACCTCACAGCAGGGACAGTGAGCCGTACCGGTTCATGCTCACATCTGCTGTGGTTATTATAAACTGTGTGTTTCTACACATCGCATCAGACGGACTGCTCAGTGCAGGGAAACTGTTGTTGTTGTTGTTTGTTTGTTTGTTTGTTAGTTAGTTAGTTAGTTAGTTACTCACTTATCCCAGGGATCCAGAGGATCATCTCCAGCGTAGCTCCTCATACTGGACTCGAACCCTCTATAAAATATCATTCAGTGATGTTAAACCTGCCACAAATCTCTACACAAAGCATTCGGGATCTGTTTCATTTACAGCTTTATAATAATGCGCTTCAGAGGATATGATATACACTCTGTAAAGTTAAATACACAGCTAGCATGATGCTAACTGGTGGCTATAAACCTGCATTAGGCGTTAACTCCAGTGAAAAACTACTGAATACTGAACAGATCCAACATTTCCATGTCCATGTATCACCGTTAGCTTACACAACATTCCACTGACTAGCTAAACTAGCTAAACTAGCATGCTAGCTAGCACAGACAGCGAACAGCTCACGTACTGCAGATAAAAGTGGATATCCATTCTGCTTTTTATTCTCCTTCTGTCCCAACAAATCCCTCTTAAACGCGCTGATTTGATTCTAAACGCTTATTTTTTAACATCCGGGTGTTTTATTGTTAGCACACACGGCTAATCGGCACTAACATCTTGAATTCTACCGCTATGTTTTTTTGTTTTTTTTTTTCATCTGTATCTCAGAAAAAAAAACCGAAACATTTTTTAAACCGCCCGCTTCGACCAATCATTGGACGCCTGGGTTCAACTCAGCCAATCAGATTGTGAGATTTGCCCTAATCACTTCCTGAACTACCGGGGTGACGTCACACAGATGCGCGCCGCAAACCCTGGTGATTATTGGCTGGCAAACAACCTATCAGAGTGAAGCTTTCCCCTGCCGAGGGTCACGTGGATAAGCAGAACACTTTCAATAACAGCTTTATACAGCTTTATTCATGTTTTATACATGTTTTATTCAGCTTTATTCATGTTTTATACATGTTTTATACACCTTTATACAGCTCTATAAAGCTTTATTCATGTTTTATACAGCTTCATACAGCTTTATACATGTTTTATACATGTTTTATACACCTTTATACAGCTCTATACAGCTTCATACATGTTTTATACATGTTTATCACTATTTACAGTAATATCAGAATCATATATAAGGGTGAAACTAACCATTTTCAGCAATAATTATTTAATCTTGTAAATATTGAAGACAGGGTTGTTGTTTTTTTAAGTGTTCATTGCTTAATTGATATCCGTTACTGTTTTAGCAGAGCTATGTACATCGTAAACCCTGTACTCTTACAACAAATGCAATGTCTCTTGATGACATGACATAAAATGTTCATATAAATGGTTTTACTCGGCGTAAGCAGCATTAGAGGAAGATAGACTTCTGTCTGAAACTGAATCTCTGTGGTCTGAGGATGAGGATGAAGATCCAGGACTGAGGCAATAGATAAATACAGAAATGGAAAAACAATTCTGAAAAAAAAAAAATTTTTATAATCGTATAATCATGTTATGAATATAAATACTGGCCATAAATAATTAAATAATAGTACATTGTAATGAATGTAGTATAATAATAATAATAATAATAATAATAATAATAATAATAACGGTGGTTAGCACTGCTGCCTCACACCTTCGGGGTTGGGATTCGATTCCCGTCTCTGTCCAGTGTGTGTGTCGTTTACGTGTTCTCCCTGCGCTTCAGGGGTTTCCTCGGGGTACTCCGGTTTCCTCCCCCAGTCCAAAGACATGCACTGTAGGCTGAATGGCATCTCTAATTTGTGTGTGTGATTGTGCCCTGTGATGGGTTGGCTGTGTAGGATAATAATAATAATAATAATAATAATAACAACAATAATGAGGAATATGGATGTCCACAGTTTTTGGAAGTGTATGGACTCATCAGAGACGTTGTAAATTTAACCCACTGGAATTCTGATACAGTGAATTAAAGCTGAAGTAAATCTGTCTCTAATTGATTGTTTTAAAATAACCCCTTATGTGAGCAAAGTAGACAATTTAATTTTGTTTTTTTTATATATGGAAACATGAAATATGTGGAGTTTCAATGAATAATTCAGTTTGAATGTCTTTAGCAGAGAGGTGTGTAAACTTTTGGCCTCGATCGTAATCTCTGTAACAAATGCACACTACACTTTATATATTAAAAACAAAATAAAATCTAGTTTTCATGTATTTTTATGCTATTCTGATGGAGTTTTAATAGATTTTTCTCTACAAAGTTTTTTATAGAAATTTAAACTGCAGAGTATGAATAAAAAAAACAGCAAAAGGAAATATAACTGCACAAGAAAGAGTTTTCTATCATGATGACAAAAAGAAGCTAAAAGAAAAAAGAAAAAAAACATATCTTCAGTTTTGCTTTTCCATGTTCCATTTTTATATAATTATTATGTTGAGTTAGTTGTTATAATTAATAGTTGTAAAGTATGAGATGAAAAAAAAGCAAAAGAAAACAAATCTAAATAACAGAATTTTAACTGTTGAAACCCAAATGAAAAACATTAAAGACAATGTTTCCTCAAAAAATTAGGAAGGTTTAAGCAAAAGAAAACGCACAGACTAAAAAACACTCCACATCCCATAAAGCCTAGCGAATGTAGCGCTTCCCGACGGTTTAGCAGCTAGCAACGATAGCATCTAAATCCCGGTAAATTTTAGTCGTATGGAGTGTTTAATCGCTAATTTATCGACACATCTGAGGGAAATGTTCATGTTTCTGACAGTTTGGTCTAATCTTCTCTCTCAGTGCGTGTATTAAACTCTCACAGTGACAATACTAGCTCACTAAATCGTTAGCCTCAGTCACTAGCCTGGCATCCAGTTGCCTAGCAACAGTGTAGCGCGAGTCTGAAAACACCAAATTGTATATTTTACAAAAATATATTTATGTTTCAGTCATATTTACTTACCTCTGTATTAAATTAGTGTTTTATCTTGTTTAAATGCATGTGAAGTTAAAACTGAGTGGAACAAAAGGGATTTCTAAAATATTTTTTTAGATTAATGTTGTCAGTTTTACCCCAAACTGAGTGTTTATCATTCCAGCATCAGGGTAAACCTTTTCCAGTTAAAGAAAACTGGATTAAAAATTAACTCAGTCATCAGGAAAGTCATCAGGAAAGTCATCAGGAAAGTGTGCTGTTTTCGTTAATTCAGGGTCATTTATAGTTTTAAAGATGCAGTTTGTAATATTTAGCTTTGTTTAGCCAGAGACAAAGCAACACGGAATCGTTCTTTTTCTACAGAAACTGAGATTTTGTGGATTATTTTTTGATTATTTATGACTCTTTATGTAAAGCAAATGGTTTCGAACGATTCCTTGGACCAGCGCTATGCCACCTGCAGTCTGACATCTCTTCAGTTCCCTGCTCACAACTTAACAAATGGAAGAAAAACGTATTGTTGATCGTAGCAGAGATCATTGGTAAAGTTAGCTCAGTTTGCTAATCTGAGAATAAAGCTAGTACGAAGCTGTAACGTAAATCACACAACTAACTTTCACACTAATTAGTATGTTATTTAGTTTGTTTAAATAGTTGTAGAAGCTACATATAGCTACTGCAGTTTCTCATGGGAATTAATGAAAGGCCACGCCCACACGGCCCATACAGGCAAAGTGAAGTCAGTGGGCGGAGCCAGTTGTGGGAGGGGAAAGCAGCTCATGCAGTCATTGGCCAGTGCAGCAGGTTTACCTTGTTTACGTCACATCTGTCAGTTCGGAAAGCTCCTCCTCCTGCGTCAGCTTTCAGGCAATCCTGTTACTGGTCGTGTTTCTTCAGCGTTCTGAATAGCTAGCTGCAGCTAAGCTACATCAGATAACTGTACAAATAAACCCAAACCACTTTTCCAGTATAAAACATTTTATTTGCAATAATGTGTAAAAAACTTAAAAAAAAAAAAAATACAAATAAAAAATTAAATAAAATAAAAGCAAAGCACCAAGAGTCAACAGTTCATTTCAACTTCGTGACATCCTTTAATAAAATAAAGACAGTAAAATAAAGGAAGTCTAACAGGAAGTCCACATAGTTTCCTGTTTCACCCTGTTAAACCTGGAACACACTAGCATGTGCGCTAACAATGCTACGCTAACACACCCCAGAATCGACATGGCTGTAGATTTATTAAACATGAAATAAAAAAGAGGCACCTGTAAATAAATCCAGCATAATGACATCACACACAGTGAACTTCCGGGTTACAGACATCACTTCCTGTCTGCTGTGTAACGAGTAGGACGATTAGTAACCAGGCTAGTGTTAATGAGTGTTAATAAGGTGCTGAGCACTGTGCTGCCCCCTGGTGGCACCAGGTGATCACTCAGTGTGTGTCCTGATGCTGAACTTACCCTTAACATGGTGCCAGTTGTGCATGTCTAATTAAGCACCCTGCTAAACAAACAAACAAACAAACAAACAAAAACAGGAAGTCATTGTGTTTAAAAAAAGTTACTACTCAGTTTGTGTATGACAAACCTGCCACTAAAGCTTTATCCAAAAATATGACTATAATACAAACGACACGCTCCGAGAGGAGACCAAGGCCAGGCGTGTTTAGACTCGACGTCCGAGTTTCTCTCTCTCACTCACACACACACACACACACACACACACACACACACACACACACACACACTCTCTCTCGCTCGGGCAGGGGACGATGGCGCTCTAACAGAACTATAATACAGCAGACAGATGGCAGGCCGTCGTCCCTGTGCATAAATAACGCGTATAAAACGGTAGAAAAGCCCCGTGTGCTCAGTAAAGTGTCTGTACATGACCTCCACACTGAGGTAGATAAAACACCGTCACACAAATCATCAGAAACATAAAATCAGGTTCTCAACAGAACCACTTTACACCGCTTAGGCCACCTAAGACATTCAACATCACAATATTACAAAAAAAAAAAAAAAAAAAAAAAAAAGACATGATGCTTTTAAAACAGCGCAGATCTCCATGTCAGAACCACAGACAGAACACACACACACACACACACACACACACACACACACACACACCTGTTCACAGACTATAGTGCACACTTTCTGTCTAGAGCACTAACATGGAGATCTGCAGTAAACACACAATTTATATATATTTAAAAGAGGAGGGGGAAAAGAAAAAAAAAAAAAAACACATACATAGTGCAAAAGATTTATTTACAGAACGAGATACACGCCTCAGCTCAGCTCTTTGGGGGAATTAAACACAACCAACATGTCCGAAACAGCACCCTGCTCACTACATAGTGCACTACTCTGCCACAAAACATTACAACAGCTTAGTGTTCACACAATGTATATAAATTACCCATAATGCACTGTGATGTTTAAACATAACATGCCCCTTATATATGGAAGGTGTGTGGTTCGGGACACAGCCGCAGTGGACTGATAGTGGCCTATATAGTGTATAGGGTGTGTAGCTTGGGACACGCCCACAGTGGACTAATGGTAGCCTAAATAGTGAATAGGGTGTGTCCCAAACCACACACCAGGTGTTACCACACCCCCTATACACTATATAGGCCACCATTAGTCCACTGGAGTGTGTCCCAGTGGTGGCCTATACAGTGTGTGTGTGTGTGGTTTGGGACACACCCACAGTGGACTAACTGTAGCTTGTATAGTGTATAGGGCAGGTGGTTTGGGACACGCCCACGGTGGACTAACTGTAGCCTGTATAGTGCACAGGGCAGGTGGTTTGGGACACGCCCACGGTGGACTAACTGTAGCCTGTATAGTGTATAGGGCAGGTGGTTTGGGACACGCCCACAGTGCCGTGCTCATAGTGCGCAGGGTTTGCAGGGTGTAGTGTACAGGGCACTGTTTCGGACACAGGAAGTGTTAAAGTGAACTCATGGCTCATGGTGTGTGTAGGTGGCAGGTTTTTTTTTTTTGTCTCCTGTAAGGCAGGAAGTAGGACTTGGACGGCAGGAAGTGCATCTTACCGCCGTGTCCTCCGGCGTCGTCTGAGAGGAAGCTGCGCTTTAACGAGCCGCTCTTCACTCAGAGGGGTTTGTCAGCGCCGCTCTCGAGGCCTTTCCCTGCTAGTCAGGTGACAAGAGGAAGAACGATTAGATCCACGTTCATGAACGAACACACACACACACACACACACACACACACACACACACACAGATCAGCTGAGTACATAAACATGAACACAAACACTAGACTATTAAGGGCACTCAGTCAGTGAAACCTGCTATAACGAGCATGCACGGCTCTCACAGCGCCCTCTGCTGGACACCAGCAGCACTGCACCCCC
Source organism: Pangasius mekongensis (assembly GCA_033441845.1). Lineage (NCBI taxonomy): Eukaryota > Metazoa > Chordata > Actinopteri > Siluriformes > Pangasiidae > Pangasius > Pangasius mekongensis. Next base: position 7,794 of record JAKKZJ010000282.1, read on the forward strand.
CAGTTAACAGCAGCAGGGAAACAGTGAGAGGAAAAATGAACCCAAAGACGCAGGAAACGCGGAGAGAGGGATCATGCGGGACATGGATTACTCCTGTGGCTCAACAGTGAGGAGAATTTGGGGCAGAATGTGCATTTTTAGCCATCATGGAGAGGGAAGTGTGTAACAAAACACCCTCCATACAGCACCACAATCACACTCGGGGAGCGAGTGACACGATGACGTGCGAGTGGAAAGACGTACAGAGGTCTGAGGCATGCAGAGAGACAGAGAGAGACACACAGGCTAATGTAGGCAAACCTGATGTCCTTTTCATCCACAAGGCGCTTTGGTCAAAATTTGCAAGAAATTTGAGGAGAGAGGGTCTCGTGGGTTTTGTCTTTTTTTTTTTTTTTTTTTGCCGAAACATGAATTTGAAACACAATCCGTTTTGGTTGAGTTTTGTACACGGTTATGCGTGTATGTTTTTATTTAGAGCAGCAGACAGACAGCAAAAGGATTACAAGCCAAAATGTAAAGAAAACAAGACACGCTAATTTTACTAGCATTAACATACAAAGAGCAAATTTTGTGTTTTCTTTTGGTTTGCATCTTTTTTTTTTTTTTTCCTCGTTTATGTTCCTACTTAAAACATGAAGACCAAAAACCTGCTATAGAAACATACATGAAATAGCCAATAGACAAGATGCAGCACATTGTATTATAGGTTTAAATCTTTTTTTTCCTCCAAATTTGATTAAAAGATAGGACTTGACTGTAAAACAAATTACAAAATAAAACATAACCCAGTGTGTGGAAGGAGTGTGACAGGAAGTCCAAGTGGAGCTTTAAAAAAATATGTACAAGAAGAAGCATGTTTTGAAAGCTTGACATGTTTTATATGGAGCCCAATCAAAAAAAAAAAAAAGAGAGAAAAAAATAAAACCAAAAGCAAAGCCCTAGGTTTGGTCTACTTCCACTGCTGGCCGAACGAATCCTGATAAAACTCCTGGTCAGATTTGTAGCCGTAACTATCGGCACCGTGCAGCGGCTGCTGCGCGATCGGCTGCGAGCCCCAGTTCTGATTACTGTTATAATTATTATTATTAATCTGCCGGCGTTTGGAATCGGGCTGGCTGTAGCCATCGGCTTTGCGTTTGCCTCCTACATTCCCACCGCGGCCACGTACCCCTCGAACCCCGCCTCCTCTCCTCCTCGCTCCGCCTCCTCCGGCCGCTCCTGCGCCTCCACGCTGGGGAAAGCCAGCCCTGCCTCGTGGAGGCCCCGCCCCACGTCCCCCTCTGGGTCCGCCCCGTGGTCCACGCTGGCTCCGCCCCTGGAACTCGTCGTAGCCGTAGTAGGGCTCTTCGTAGCCGCCGCGGTAGCCATGGTAGTCGTAACCATAGTAGTCGTAGTAATCTTCATAACCGTAATAATCAGGAGGATATGAATAGCCGCCTCGGGCTCCGCCCCTGCCACGCCCTCTGGGAGGGGGCGGAGGCACGTGAGGGGGGCCGTAGTAGTAATATTCATCATACCTGTAAAGGGGAGGAGCAAAGTCACACGCTGTAACACAGGTGGAAAGAGTGAGGATGCGTAAACACAGCTCTCAGTGTGTGTGTGGACTAATGCTGCGATGTATCTCTCTCTCTCTCTCTCTCACACACACACACACACACACACACACACACACACACACACACACCGCTTACATTTGTGTTTTGGCCGCTTGTCTCTGTGCTTTGCGTTCTTTCCTCTTCTGATCAGGAGGCTTCGCAAACACGATCTCTACCATTTCACCCTCCAGCTCCTTCCCGTTCATCTCCTCCAGCGCCTGCAAGCACGCGCACACACACACACACACACACACACACACACTCTCAGTAAACTCCACTCAATCCAACACAAGGTTAACATCAGCACCATCTCCATCTGTTGCTCAGTAATCAGGCTCCGCCCACACGAGCCCTTCCTAAACATCCCACAGTCAGCGCTGACTCCGCCCACTGGCCCTTACACTACAGGTGAGAGTTACCTTCACGGCACCGTCCCGGTCTTCAAAGTGGACGAAGGCGTAGTCTTTCAGCTTCTTCACCCGCTCCAGCTTCCCAAACTGACCGAACGTCTTCTCCAGGATGTCCTCAGTCACGCTGTTCGCCAGGTTCCTCACAAACAGCACCTTCACCTGAGAGCGAGAGACAGAGAGAGCGAGAGACAGAGAGATGTCAAATAACATATGCAAGGAATGATGAGGTTTGGGCGGCTCTGTTACCATGACAACAGATCCCTCACCTTGGCCATGATCTCGGGGTCGGGGTCCTCGATGGGGTCGGCCCACTCCACCGTCACCAGCGTTCCCCACACCTTCACCTTCCCGCTCATCAGCCTCCGCCGAGCCTGAGCCGCCGATTTATGGTCCTCGTACTCCAGGAAACAGAACCCGCGGTTCTTCTTCTTGTCGTCCGGCTGGGTGTACAGGATCACGTCGTTCAGACCCTCTGGCGGGAGATCAGCGTTAATCACGTGAACAACACGTTCTCACAGCGATAAAGACGACGGAGTGAGAGGCAGGTCACCTGTGACTTTGGCGAATTCCTCGAGGATCTGTTCTTTTGTCTTGCTCTTGGGGATGGAACCCACAAACAGGCGGTTGTTGGCCACCGATATACACACACCGATGTGCTTCCCTGGGCGGATCTCACGATTGTTATACTGACACACACGCACACACACACACACGCACACACACACACACACACACGTTAAGACTTTTGCTCTTAAACGCCACCATTACAAGTATAGTGTATAGTGTGTGTGTGTATAGTGTGTGTGTGGTGTATAGTGTGTGTGTGGTGTATAGTGTGTGTGTAGTGTATAGTGTGTGTGTGTATATAGTGTGTGTGTGTGTGTGTGTGTGTGTGTGTGTGTGTGTGTGGTGTGTGTGTATATAGTGTGTGTGTGGTGTATAGTGTGTGTGTGGTGTATAGTGTGTGTGTGTGTGTGTGTGTGTGTGTGTGTGTAGTGTGTGTGTATATAGTGTGTGTGTGTGTGTATATAGTGTGTGTATATAGTGTGTAAGGTCACCAGCTTCACGGCCTCCTGCGCAGCCTCTTTAGTGCAGAACGTGATGAAGGCGTATCCTCGGTTCAGGCCACTCAGAGGATCCATCATCAGCCGCAGATCCCAAATCTGCCCCGCCTTCTCAAACAGCGGCACCAGCTCATCCTCAAACAGATCCCGCGGGATCTTCCCCACGAAGATCTACACACACACACACACACACACACACACACACACACACAGAGAGAGGGAGAGAGAGAGGGAGAGGGAGAGGGAGAGAGAGAGAGTTCAGCTATCGCCCTGATGAACACCCTACAGAGATCACAAACTACATCCCAAGTCTGGAACTAAACCTGTACAGGATTTATACGTGATGTTAACACCAAGCTAAAGGTGTTGCATCTTCCCCAACCTGTGGCTGCGCACACGCACGCACACGCACACACACATGCACGCACACACGCGCACGCGCGCGCACACACACACACACACACACACACACGGATATTTAAACTCGGGTTCAAACTGAGGCCATCCTGTCAGATCTTAGCGGTTGAGCTGTCATCGTAACACACGTTACTCCAGGACAGAACACACGTCATCACGTGGAAAGCCTTAGTGTAGATCACGTCTTAGCCTTATAGCCCTAGCACAAAGCTAAAGTACAGCTGTGTGTGTGTGTGTGTGTGTGTGTGTGTGTGTGTGTGTGTGTGTGTGTGTGTGCGAGCGAGCGAGAGAGTGTTACCTCTGTGCCGATGGAGGGCTGAGGGCCTGTGAACACACACTCCGGTGGCGGTCCTCCGTACTTCCTCTGTCCTGTTGTGACGTCGAGTGTGTAGCCGGTTCTCTCGAGCAGAGCCTGCACAGAACCGAGGACGTCTCCATAACCCACGTCATACTTTTTATCCATTTATAGTTACATTTCATGTTAATCCAGTTAGTTCGAGTTTTTAGCTATAAGCAGTCGATTTTCTCTCTTCAAGTTAATATGACAATCAAATAAACACAGCTTGTTACGCATGTCACCCAAAACCGCAAAGAAGCGTCAACTCCTCTGTCCTGAAGATTAGCGTTACAGCTTTACCTCTGACACTGGAGACTCCTTCCATAAACATCTCCTTAACTTAAAAAATAATTTTAAAAAAGTGGAGCGTCTGCTGTACGAGCCCGTGTGAATGAGCTGTTGCTATAGAAACGATAACGTATTAGGACGTAACAAACCTGATTTGTAGCTGCGCTACTTTAGAGGAAATTAATCAACACCTTCTGACCAATCAGAACGCAGAAGTCAACAGCGCTGTGGTGTAAAGGTCATACCAGGAAGTGAGTGCAGGATGAGGTGTCAGTGTGTGTCAGTGAAACATTAGTGTGTGTGTGTGTGTGTGTGTGTGTGTGTGTGTGTGTGTGTGTGTGTGTGTGTGTGTGTGCGCGCGCGCGCAGCAGAGAATAGTCCGTACTTTGATTTTGGTTTCGTCTGGTCCTTTGCTGGATTCAGTAACTTTGGTCCCCTGTTTCTCTCTCTGCCTGTACGTCTTCATCACGCCACACAGGAAGGCACTTTTATTCTGAAACGCAGAAATCATCATCACTACAGGCTCTCAGGTAACCCCGACAGGGTCGTGTGTGTGTGTGTGTGTGTGTGTGTGTGTGTGGGTTAGGTCAGGAGTTTCTCTCTCACACACACACACTTACTTGCACGTGAGACAGGTCGCTCTCCTTAAACTGCTGCAGAACCTGGAGCGCTCCCTCTTCATTAAACTCTTTCAGAGCTTCGATAGCTCTCTCGTCCAGGTCACTGTGTGCTACTAGGCCTACACACACACACACACACACACACACACACACACACACACACACACACACACACACACACACACACGTATGTTAGGCAGTGTGAAGAGAGCGAAGAGCAGGTGCTAATATCAGAGGTGAACCCCTTCGTCCAGTCAGATGTGATCAGCACAGCAGTGTGACTGCAGTCACTCAGAGAGAGAGTTCACACAGCTATCATCACCCTGACGAAGGGGCGCACACACACACTCACACGCGCGCTCTCTCTCGCTCTCTCACACACGCTCTCTCGCTCTCTCACGCACGCTCTCTCGCTCTCTCACGCACGCTCTCTCGCTCTCTCACGCACGCTCTCTCGCTCTCTCACGCACGCTCTCTC
>JAKKZJ010000283.1:0-5000 GCA_033441845.1 Pangasius mekongensis
GGTCTGAGCTGCCAGGAAAGATATAGTAACTCATATAATCACTGTTTACAGCCGTGGTGAGCAGAAAAGCATCTCAGAATGCACAAAACATCGAACACTGAGGTGGATTGGCTACAACAGCAGAAGACCATATTGGGTTCCACTCCTCTGAGACAAGAACAGGAATCTGCGGCTATCATGGGTACATGCTCTCCCAAACTGGACAGTTGAAGATGAGAAAGAAATCACCTGGTCTTTTTCCAGTCTTCTTCCAGAGTCTGTGCCCACAATAGACTCAGATTCCTGTCCTTGTCTCAGAGGAGTGGAACCCAATATGGTCTTCTGCTGTTGTAACCCATCAACCTACATTTGGTTAGACGTACTGTGCGTTCTGAGATGCTTTTCTGCTCACCACGGCTGTAAACAGTGCTTATTTATTTGTTTGTTCAGCCATTCTCCTCCGACCTCTCTCATCAACAAGGCATTTCCTGCTGCAGAACTGCTGCTCACTGGATGTTTTTTTCTGGGATTATATGGCAAATAGCAAATTAGGTGGCTAATGAAGAATTCCTTATCATTAGCACTTTGTAAGTAGCTGAGTTTTATGCACGTGCTCTATTTTGCCCCCTAGTGGAATAACAGAGAATTTATGCAAATCCATTACAGTCCATCCATCCATTTTCTGTACTGCTTACCGCTTATCCTACACCGGGTCATGGCCAACCCATCACAGGGCACAACCACACACACACACACACACACACACACACACCCATTCACTCACTCCAGACAATTTGGAAATGCTAATCAGCCTACAACGCACGTCTTGGGCCTGGGGGAGGAAAGCGGAAAAGCACGTGGAGAACACGCAAACTCCACGCACACAGGGCAGAGGCGGGATTCAGACCCCCAACCCCAGAGGTGTGAGGAAACAGTGCTAACCACTGAGCCACCGCTATTACGGTCCAGAAGGTGATTTTAATTTAGATTCCACGAGGATTCAAAATTTGTTCGGCGTATCGGATTAGAAGCTTTATCAGGGCTGTATGTTTGACACAGCATGTTGTTTGTGCATGCAGAACGAAAAGAAAGAAATCTCTCTCTCTCTCTCTCTCTCTCTCTCTCTGTTTTCATTCACAGACTTGGTTAGCGCTTTGACGGTTACGATGCTGTGTTTCTTTCAGTGCCTGAGGGATAAATGGCCTCTAGGTGTACATACTGTAAGTATTCACCCCCCTTTTCCTCGACCACCCAATCTTAATATTTAAACACACTGACACGGGCCGTGCTGTTAATCGGCCATTAGATGCCAATCTTTGCACCAGATCTGCTCCTCCTTATCCACTCACATATGGAATTAAATTACAAACATCTAGCTAGGTGTCATGTGCGATTAGCATTCCTGTGCTCTCTGTCAGGCTAGCACAGACCGCTAATTACTCAGTTAGATTTTTAGTTAGCATTTCTTTTCATCTGAACTGTGCTCCTAAACACTGTGGAAGTGTTGTCAAACAAAAAAAAGCATATTTCAAAATGAAATATCTTTACTTTCTACATCGCTACATTTTCAAACTTCACTCCATTTCTCTGTAATCATATATCTGGTGACCTTTTAGCTTCAGGCAGCTTCCGATCTAAATTCCTACCCAATCTAAACTTTAACAGATGTGAAAGCGAGAAAAACCATCACCGTAATCAATCTGCTGCTATGTACGCTTTGTATTCATCACTGCAGTCTGTGATTAGTACAGCAGACTTATTGTATGCTAGCTAACATGAGAGATAAAGGAATAAAGTTTTTGCTATTTAGCCTTTGCTAATGACTTCCTACATTCCTTGATTTCTTGGTGAAAGCAAAACTAATTTAATATGAATTTTCATGAATCTTTCATTCTTTCATAAGAAAATGTAGGAGTTTATACTTTTCTGCTTTTTCTTGAGTGATGAATTTGAAGCTGTACTTCAACTTTTGCCAGAGAATTTATTTAGATTTATTTGGGCTTTTTCTTTTGCAACCTCTGGCGTGTGCCATACAGCTACGGTATTTTCTTCCAAACCTGCTACGCTGAATTTACACAGATTTCCAACAGTGCTATATCCAGCAGATCATATAAATGTAATATAGGATCTGCATGAGCCTTCAGAACCTTTAGCTTATTTTAAACTGAAGTGTAAATAATTGAACAAGCTAGCAAGCTGATTTTTTTCCTTCTCTTCATCATCATTATTCATGAATTAACAGTACTCCAGGTTCTGCACAAACATGGCCACCTGTCGACCGGAGGATATTAAATTGTATCAAATCATATCGTATCATCGTATCGTATCGTATCGTATCGACGTGTTAATTGTTGAATTGTTTAGTAAAAGTTTAATTGATAATTTTCAACAGTTTGGAAATTGTAGACTGTGTAATAACAGTGTCCTTCAAATTTCAATGTGGAAATTCGAATTAAAATAAAAAAATTAAAAAAAACACCCCCTCCTCCTTGAGTGGATGGATAGATGGAAGGATGGAGAGATGGACAAAATAAATGAACCAAAGGATGGACAATATTTGATAATAATGGAAAGGTAAGGTAAAAGGTAGATAGATAGATAGATAGATAGATAGATAGATAGATGCAGCTTAATGGCTGGACATATGGATGGATAGATTGAAGGATGGATGGATGAAAAAGATGGATGGATAATAAATAATAAATAAACTGGCCGATGGATGGATACATATGTAGATGGATGAATGAAGAGATGTAGAGGTGGTTATAAAGAAATGGACCAATCTATACGATGATGGATGGATGAGTTGATCGAGGGATGGATGGATGGATGGATAGGTGGATGAGTGGATGGATGAGTGTTTTTTTATGTTTATGGGTTTATTTTTAATGAATCACACACTGATTACATTCTGAGTCATTTTTTTATTCTGTATTTATTCATGTATTTTTTTAATTAAACTCAATCCTAAAACTATGAATGGTTAAAGTTGTGGTAAAGAGGTGGGGATTAGTGCTTTTTTTTCCCCCCACACACACACTCACAGTGTGAAAAGTGTCTTAATACTTCTAGAAAAATCTCTTAATTTCCTTTAGCAGACGTTTTTGGCTGCAGTTTAACACTTTCCAAAGATTCTCACTGGGATACAGACCAGGGGAAAAAACATTATTGTTCTGCTGACCAAGTGTTATCTTGCCAGTTTTAAGTATTTAACAGACTGCAATGTTTGCTGATGTTTTGCTCCATCCGTCTGTCCGTCCTTCGGTTTTAACAAGCTGCTCGCTCCGTGCTGAGGAGCGACCTCACGGCACCGTGACGCGTCACTTAAGGGACGATAAACTGGTGCACACCAAATATATCGCTCATGATATTTAAGCCGAAACGTTTTCCTGTTGTCTCAGCTGAGCACAGGGACTTTGCCTTTTTAATCCTTTTTTTTTCTTTCAGGCGATTCACTGTAGATTTGTTGAGCAACCGGATAAACGGCGGAAATTAGAAAAGATTATGTCTCTAATCTGAACAAATGAGGAGTTGAATGTGAGTGTGTGTTAAATAGCTCTTATAATAAGGTTTCTTGAGAGATGTGAAGGGTTATGTGAAGCATTTTTGTTTAAATGATCTCCATTTAAATACTCAAAAAAATGTCAAATTCACCCAAGCAGTGGGAATACGTAACTCGTAACTCGTAACTCGTAACTCGTGAGATGTTTATTATTAACTACTAACGTTAGATAACTTTCTGTATCACTCTAAGCAGTCTCTTTGGGCGTTTTACGGCTAATCCTAGTGCTGTGTGAGTCTGAGGCTTTTATCTTCTTATCTATAGGGCTAATGGTTTTTATCCTCCCGCTTTAAAAAAGCTCTTCTTTACAGTCACGTTCGGGTCTGAGAGCGAGTTAATAAGCTCCACACACATTTAACCTTCCTTACTGAAGTGATGTTTTGCACGTTGTTACTAAAAGTGAATACACTCTAAGATAGCATAAGAGACTTTTCGACAGGCAGTGTGTACGGCTCTCCTAAATTAAACAGCCAATTTTATATGTCTGATCGTTCAAATAAAAAAAAAAAAAGATTGAATGTTGAAGAGAAACGAGTGCATGTCTTTAGACTAAGTGACATTAACTTGCATTGTTTAGGTGAAAATGGGATGGATGCTGTTCTGAGACACACAAATTCTTCAGGTTGTGGAACAGAAATGGGCTACAGTTAATAATTAACCACATACAGAGTGATAGAATAACTAGTGAGTGTAGATAGATAGATAGATAGATAGATAGATAGATAGATAGATAGATAGATAGATTGATTGATTGATTGATTGATTGATTGATTGATAGACGAGACACATAATTAATAAACAAACCAATAGATGGATGGAAATACAGGTGTATGGATGGATGGATGGATGGATGGATGGATGGACAATATCTGATAATAATGGAAAGTGGTAAAAAAAATATACAGATAGATAGATAGATAGATAGATAGATAGATAGATAGATAGATAGATTTTCAATCACTGAACATATTGATAGATGAAAAGATGGATGAACATAAATAAACAGATAAAAATGGAAAGATAAACAGGTGCATAAATTAATGGAGAGATGGACATAAATAAATGGACCAATCCAAAGGTAGATGGATGGATGGATGGATGAAAAGATGAAGAGTTGTACATAAAAAAATGGACAGGTGGATGGATGGATGGATGGATGGATGGGTGGATGGACGGATGGACGGGTGGATAGATGGATGGATGGATGGATGAGTGGATGGATGGATAGACAGCATCTGATAATGTAAAAAGTGTCAATAGATAGATCGATAGGATGGATGGATATTTGAAGAGTATTTATTATAGAGAGCAAAATGGTGGAAGTTAGAGAAGAAGAGAAGAAAATAGTTAATTTAATTGATGGATGGATGGATGGATGGATGGATGGAAGGAGGGATGGATAATATTCCAAAGACAGTGGCGACCAATGATAGAAAGTGGTGGAAAAAAATTTTTAAAG
>JAKKZJ010000283.1:10000-12981 GCA_033441845.1 Pangasius mekongensis
AAAATCAGCCAAAATCGGTTGCTAATTTGGGGGCGTGGCCACATCTAACCCACCATAACAGCATGCTCTGATGCAGATTTAAATTCAGTTCAGTTATTGAAATACTGATTTATTATTAGAAAATAAGGGGATAGCTTCTATTGGTTTTAAAGACTCATAGATAGTAAAATACCAATTTTATCTACTATACCTATTTAATATGCTAAACATTACTATACTACACAATACTATTACTATTTAATCTACTATACTGTACTGTACTATACTTATACCTTACTATACTTACTAAATTATACTGTACTACATGTAGTATACTACTATACTATGTGCTATACTATACAAACCTGTATAATTTATTGTGTGTAATACATCGGAAGTGAGAGGCTCAGATCTCAGCTCTGGAGAATGATAGGATGTAAGTAATTGGACTCCTCTGTTTGTTTTGACCTCCTTAACTTACCCTGAGAATTTGGTAAAAATCAGAGAACGTTGAATTTTTCGCCCAAAAAACACAAAGGCTAACCCCTTACCTTTTTTTGTGTGAAAATATTGATGTTCTCAGATCTTAACCAAATTCACAGAGTTTGTTAGGAAGGTGAGGACTAACACAGGAGTGTAATTGTTTTTTTTGGTATAGTCAATAAAATTGGTCTAATCTACATATATACTTTACTACAGAAAGCAAATAAAATTGTATAGTAAAATTATAGATAAAATTTCTGTAGTGCTATAGTATACCTATTTTAACTGCTATAAAATACTATACCATGCTTTTAGTAGTTTTTTTTAACACCATCTTTACTTATTTATGGGCTTTTGCTATGCTACACTCTACTGTACTGTACTATACTAATACTAATATTATACTATACTGTATCTCAGATTTGGAAGGTGATAGAACAAAACTAATTGCACTCATGTGTTAGTCCTCACCTGCCTAACAAACATTGTGAATTTGGTTAAGATCTGAGAACGTCAAAATTTTGACACAAAAAAAGGTAAGGGGTTAGCCTTTGTGTTTTTCTGGGTGAAAAATTCACCGTTCTCTGATTTTCTCCAAATTCTCAGGGTAAGTTAAGGAGGTTAAAACAAACAGAGGAGTCTGATTAGTTTCGTCCTGCCATTCTCCAGAGCTGAGATCTGAGCCTCTCACTTCTAAATCTCTTGTCAAAATTGTGACGTTCTCAGATCTTAACCAAATTCACAGCATTTGTTACATGATGGTGTTACATGTTAAAAAAAACCCTGTTTTTTATCAGAATGTATTTATACAAATATAAAAAGGTTACAACAACAAACCCTAAACAATAAAATGATATCCACTATACCTATTTAATCTAGTGTACTGTACAATATTTTACTCTACCATGTTATACTATTGTGTATGTCAGCTGTAGAGGGGGATACAATGAAACTAAGTACACTCCTGTGTTAGTCCTGACTGCTCTAACGCATGAGGTGAATTTGGTGGAGATCTGAGAATGTCGGATTTTTCACCCCAACAAAGGTAAGGGGTTAGCCTTTGTGTTTTTTTGGGCGAAAAAATCACCGTTCTCTGATTTTCACCGAAATCACGTCACGTGTTAGAGAGGTCAAAACAAACAGAGGAGTCCAATTACTTACATCCTATCATTCTCCAGAGCTGAGATCTGAGCCTCTCACTTCCAATGTATTACACTCAAAAAATTATACAGGTGTGTATAGTATAGCACATAGTATAGTAGTACACTACATGTAGTATAGTATAATTTAGTAAGTATAGTAGGGTATAAGTATAGTACAGTGTAGCATAGTTTAGTATCGTATAATTTAGTATAATAGTATAGTATAGCACAGTACAGTATAGTAGATTAAATAGTAATAATATTATGTAGTATAGTAAGGTTTAGTGTATTCAATAAGTTTAGTCTATAAAATTGGTATAATCTAGGACAGTAAAATATAGTACAGCATGACACAGCATTGCATAGAAGTTGAAATAGTCATGGTACAGTAGACAAAATAGTTGTAGTATAGTATAATAGATAAAATAGTTACAGTAGAATTTACTACAGTACAGTAGATAAAATTGTTATAGAATAGTGTACAGTACAGTACAGGAATATTACAATGTTTAAATTTGCCTCCCAAACCTGTATATTTTACTGAATGTAATACACTAGAAATGAGAGGCTCAGATCTCAGCTCTGGAGAATGATAGGATGAAACTAATCAGACTCCTCTGTTTGTTTTAACCTCCTTAACTTACCCTGAGAATTTGGTGAAAATCAGAGAACGGTGAATTTTTCACCCAAAAAAACACAAAGGCTAACCCCTTACCTTTTTTTTGTGTGAAAATTTTGATGTTCTCAGATCTTCACCAAATTCACAGAGTTTGTTAGGCAGGTGAGGACTAACACAGGAGCGCAGTTAGTTTTGTTCTATCACCTTCCAAATCTGAGATACAGTATACTATATCATAGTAGAGTATAGCATAATATAGCATAATACAAGCCCATAAATAAGTAACTTTTTTTTAAACTGTTTTCTTTTTATCAGAACATAATTATACAAATACAAAAAGGTTACACCAACAAACCCTAAACTATCAGATAATATCAACTATATCTATTTAATCTGCAAAAGCTTACTATTGCTATTTTATCTACTATAATCTGCCATGCTGTACTGTACTGTATAGAATATGGTTAAAAAAAAACAGCAGATACTTTTAATTTGGGGATTCAATTCGACATTAATAATATTTTACACATTTTTATCCATTTAGTAATTTTTTTCAGCAGCAGTGATCATAAAAGGCAAGATACAAAAAGAGAGCAAACACATGGTTTTAATTTAGATCATTTTATTTGACAATATCATTACAAAAAAAAAAAAAGACACAATGGAAGCATTATCCACGCACAGATGAGTTCCTGGATGAGCGTGTTAAACCGGATTATATTCTCACACCTTTTCATTAAGAGCGAAACGGATCAGCT
>JAKKZJ010000285.1:0-12909 GCA_033441845.1 Pangasius mekongensis
TTGTCCTGAACACTTTCCTGTTTCAGAAAACTTAAAGGAACAGCTTTACCTCAGACTGTTACAAAGCACTTACAGTGGAGATGTAGATGTGTAGATATATGTGAGAACATATGATATAAATGTTATTGTTTAAGGGGAATTGGCTACTCATAACGTTTTTTTTTTTTTTTTTTAATTTAGACTACACATAACGTTTGTTTTTAATTTAGACTACTCGTAATGTTTGTTTTTAACTACTTGTAACATTTTTAAATGTAGACTAGGCCTACTCATAAGGTATCATTTTTAATTTGAACTATTCATAGCATTTGTTTTTAATTTAGACTATATATAATATTTGTTTTTAACTATTTGTAACATTTGTTTTTAATCTAGAATACTGGTAACATTTGTTTTTAATTTAGTCTACTTGTAATGTTTGTTTTTAAACATTCATAACTTTTATTTTTACCTACTTTTAATGTTTGTTTCTAATTTAGTCTACTTGTAATGTTTGTTTTTAATTTAGACTACTTGTAGCATATTGTGTGACGATTATGATTATATAACGTAACTCACAAATGAATAGGTAACTTCAGCTGTTTTGTAAACCAAAATAGTTAATTAAATTAAACATTGTATCCTGAGTCTATAGTTTATAGTTTATAGAAGAATGGAAGGATAACATAATAGAGATTAGCAAATTAACAATTGATGTCATACACATTCAGAATTGTGATATATGAACTATGAGAGAGAGAAAGAAGTGAAGATGTATACCACCTCTGACCCTGCATATAGCAGCATCTTGCACCATACCCGTCACCCTTCTTTACATTCCTCATCAAAAAGATCTGCTCTGGCCTTTTATTCACACCTCACATCAGCACTTCGGACAGACTTTTTCATCATCTATAGTTCTACTACAAGAAGCCTCTGGATTTGGTCCCTGAAAAGCCTGAACTTCCAAAAAATATGATTCATCCTTGAGCTCCTACAAGTGCTTGAACAAGACTCCCTACGAGCTAAGTACTGTGCTCACTACTCCCAACCTCTCGTATTCTTGTTTTCATCAAAGTAGGGTTTGAAATGAGAGAAGATGCCCTAGGCATGGTGCCTATGCTGGCCACCACTCTCTCCACAGGAATGACAGGAGAACAGACAGCCTTTTCCTGAGCTGTTTATCTGCCGCAGTATCACACCATCTCCTCCTGCTCGGCCGTGTTGATTGGGGATTGTGTGTTGAAACAGTGTGTGGCAGGCCGCTCGTCTCTGCCCTTCAAGCCTCGTCCACTCCAGCCTTCAGTCACCCTCGCTGACAAGATTTAGATTCCTCTTGACTGCTGGCAATTAAGGCCATGGGAAACACTCTGCTGCTAGGCCATTTTTTTCCCTCGTTGCCACCCACCCTCTGTCTCCCTGACACACACACACACACACACACACACACATACAGAGTTCGTCTTTCCCATACTTCCAGTTCTCAGCACAGCTCTCGCACTTCTTCTCTCACCTTCCTCGCTCCTTTCCTTCATGTTTAGACTTTATACAAACTATAAAAACTTTAGCCTTAACTTTAGTTTACATTTAAATTATGCGTCATGAGTTTATATGTCAATTTTTTTTGTGTATTTTTTACTGTGCTGAGAATCATGCCCGTATGTTGCTCTAGTGTTCATCAATAACTGGACCATGGTACTTTTGAAAGGTTTTTTTAAACCTCTCATCACAAGTCAGCATTTTATGGAAGAATGAAAGGATAAAATACCAGAGATTAAAAAAGAATTATTAATTAATGTAGCACTGTATTAAGCGTTGTCGTTGCCGTACTTGATATGGTAACTATGACACACTTCTACAATGTAGACCTCACAAAAATGTTGATCCTGGTTACGGTCCTGCTGCGAATGGTCCACCCGTAGATGTCGGAAACTTAGGTGCCACATTTAGAGCTGTTGCTAATTATTTTCAGATTCCCTCATTAGACCAATGCAAGTTTGTGGATTGAAGCAGATCTTCCCTGATAAAATCTGTGATATCATATTGAGTTTCTGATCTTTTATAAGCACTTAAATCACAGAAACACCCAAATGTTGTGCCGTAGCTTCAGAGTTGTTGCTTAGTGACTGGTTTCCATGGCTATGGCTTGAACACAGATTTAAGTCTCTGTACTTCCTTCAGTCTTTTTTTTGCTTAATGTCTCAGTCACTGTTACAGTCAGTAATTACATACAGTATATACAAAGTGACCTATATGGTAGGTGTCGCTGAAAAAATGGCCAATAAATGTAAATTTCTTTCTATTTCCTATTTTTTTTTCTCTGTTACATGCTCACTGTGTCATCTTATTCCTCTTCCCCTCATCCTTCCATCGATTTTAGTCTCCTCTTGGCTGATGTCCAGTTCTCCAAGCCCTCCCCTCCCGCAAATGTGTGATGGTGCTGCTAAGATGAGATGATGAGATGCTGCCGAGTCGAGACGGCGTCGGCTTCTGCTAAAGATGCCAGCTGCTTCCGTTCGCTCCTGACGGAGGAGCGCGGATCCTCGCCGTGACCTCATGTCTGACATCCAGCTACGAACATCTGTGCATAATTCAGCTCCAGCAGCACCCGTGCGGTCCGGAGCTCCGAAAATCTCCCATCCGGCAGTCTGATCATTGTTCAGAGCATCTGCTACAGGCAATATGGTCCTGATTAAAAATTCTGCCATGATGGAACACCGTTAGAACAGTGAGGCTGAATAGGGAAAGTTTTTTTTTGTAACTACCTCACTCAGGCACATTGTGTGCATTCATCATTTAAATTCTCATTAACAGAAAATTAATGTTGATTTCCTTATTGGTCGCAAATTAAATTGATTTTCAGAACGGATGCAACAGCGAGCAAATGAGCTCCGCGACACAATCAAATCACAGCGCCATCATGGTCCCAACTGTCAGCGTGTCCAAAGCCAACATTTCCTGATCCAATCAGAAATCGGATGGTGTTCTAAACAAACGCTCATTTGGAATGGATGTAGGAGATTTAATACTCCTGATTCAATTGGCTGACAGCAGGAGATTATTGAGTGCTGTTTTGCTGGGTAGTTTGGGCTAAATGATTGGAACTTCAATGTGAGGGGGTTGGGAATATCCTGGGAAGTTATTGTCACAGGACAAATTAATAACGGATTTATGGTCGAGTCTAGTGGCTCTCATTTCGAAACAGGATTAACAGAGCGCCCTGCCGAAGCACTGCTGAACAGCTCTAAATGCTTACACCATAGCCTTATTTTTGGTGGGCTTTTAATGAATTTCACACAATAGTCACAGTGAGTGTTACACTAAGTCTTACAAATCCGAAGCCAGTCTTGAAACCATACTAAAAACTAAGAAAGAAGAAGAAAATGGAGGAGAAGGAGGAGATAAAGGAGGAATGGGTGTTTGTGATTGAGCAGAAGCAGCCAATTTTGATAAATACGTTATATAATTTGAGCATACAACTGTATAACAATCCCACTATCACTATCCCACTAGTCACCTAATATTGGGAAGACAATGGGTTCCCTTTTGAGTCTGGTTCCACTCAAGATTCTTTAGTTGGGAGTTATTCCTTGCCACGGTCTAATCTGGTGTGCCCATAAACTGCTTTGGGACAATATTGTTAAAAGGGCTATATAAATAAAATTTCAACAAAGCTAAGACCACGTTCATGAGCACATTACTTCAGGCCTATTCAACTTTCACTGCTTCTATCAAGCCTGTTATTGCTCATTTTAGGGTTGTTTAAAAAACACAAAATGTCTCCATTCATTGTAACTCCTTTCACTATTTGAGAGCACCACCAAAGGAACTTATTTCACTATATATATGTATATATATATGTGTGTGTGTGTGTGTGTGTGTGTGTAATTCAGAGGAAACGGCATGTTATTAGTGGGGGAATGCCATGTTATGACATGGGAAGTACAGCGCTGCTACACTTAACCTCTGAAGGTTATCTGGAATGTACATAAATTGCAGCAATGTAAATTCAATATAAATTGAAGTGTGTAAAATGCAGCATAAAAATGGAATTGTACCTCAGATGGGTGGGACATTTCTTTAAGGGCATTTCATTTTCCACTCTCACTAGATGCCAGGTAAGCAAAACTAACTTTGCAGTACCTTCCCTCAGTTATGTGCCTTCCCTCATGCAGCAGCAGGAGCTTCATTCTTGAATTAAAAAAAAAAAAAAGAATACAAAACTCATTACCCAGCAGTCTCTGCATGTATGGGAAACTTCGGCTGGTAATTAGAATCGCATACAGCTCTGGTGCTTAACCTCGGTATCTCACACGTCTTTCAGAATCTTAATGCTGTAAACACGGCACAATTGCATGATTGTTGAGTGGCAGATACATAATTTGGCAACATTGTAAAAAAAAAAAAAAAAAACGTGAACATGAGGAGATTTGACTTACAAGCTTCCATTGTGGCGGATGTAAGCGAGATTAAGTCACTCAAAAAAATGAGCCAGCCCATGCAGTAATTCTCTCCACCAAATCCAAATTCTTTGAATATCCTGTGGGGGGCACGATGGAACAAGGAACCCTATGGGAAGGGAGATGGGGCAGAAATGAGAGAGATGTAGATGTGCCTGTGTATAACAGTCCTCATTTGGCTGTGTTCCGGTAATATGTCCCTCACAGAGACGGCTGTAAATAAAGCCTATTAGGCTGGGGGTGAAAGAGCAGAGCTCATCCCATTAAATCATTTAGCTGGACTGACAAAAAGGATGATACGGCTATGAGACGATGACTGGATTGTAGCTTCTAGTGCTGTTTGGTGTGGGTGTGTTTGTGTGTGAGCTAGCTAACCAGTGTCACTTTGAGGCTGATTATCTGAAATGAACAAAAACCTGTACAAATGGCAAATTCAGTCCCAACCCTGCATTTGACAATTTTCCAATCCACATACTTCTAATCTAATCACCCCCAAAATCACCTCAGTTCAGCCGTCATCCATCGAAGCATAAAGACATCATGTGCCCACACATCACCAAGTCCAAATGCTTTGCGTGTCATACAGAGATCAACTCCAGGCCTTCCAAATGATTGTCTTTTCTTCACAGATAATTTGCTTCCCATTTTCATATTAAGATGAGTGCACTGAGTCTACACGTGTGGGATGAAATATAACAGGCTGTTTCGCCCTGCAGGGGGGCTTCTCGCTGCACTAGATTCTCCTCCCCAGTCGCTCGTAATTATCTGACATTTCAAATCTCTCCAGCTCAATTAGCCTGTCTCTGAGATTATGGCGTCCAGCACCTGTGTTTAGGAAGCTCCTCAGTGGAGGAGGGTTTTTCCTCGTGTTACTCATGTAAATGGTCCCCTTTGGCTGGTTTATTTGTCAATCACTGGTTTACATTTGCATTTGCATTTATTCATTTTTCAAATGCTTTTATACAAACTGAGGTGGAATGCAATCAAAGCACTAAGCACTAAAATGTTAAAGGAGCTGACAGTGATACACCGTTCCACCAATTTAACACAAAAAGTGCAAGCATTGTTGTGGTCAAGACTGTGCTAGTAAAGACCAAGACCAATATCAACCGAGACCAAGAAAAGGAGAAGATGAATATCAGTCAAGACCAAGACAAAACCAAGATCAACGTAAACAGAGACCAATACCAAATACCAATCTAGAGCAAAACAAGACCATTACCAATATCAACATACAAAAACACAAGATCACCCAAGACAAGACCAAAATCAATGTAAATCAAGATCAAGACAAGGCCAAGAACAACACATGATGTACCTGTTTTGTGATCTTGATCTCATGTTTTAGACTTGGTCCAACACACCAACACATAATCAAGACCAATACCAAATGAGAGCAAGACAGGACCAAGACCAATATAAACTGAGACCAAGACAATACTAAGACCAATACCAACTGAGAACATGACAAGACCAAGACCAAGACAGGACCAAAGACCAAGACCAAGGAAAGACCAAGATCAATACCAAATGAGACTAACACACGATCAAGGCAAAATCAATATGAAACAAGCCCAAGACCAATACCAACTGAGACCAAGTCAAGACCATGATGAATACCAACCAAGACCAAGACCAACCAAGACTAACACAAGACCAAGTCTAAAACATGAGACCAAGATCATAAAACAGGTTCCAGGTGTTTTTTCTTGGATGTATTAGAAAACTCAGCACTTTGAAACAATCCAAACAGTTCTGTAGATGAGGACGTCATCTAGCTGACTGCAGTGAAGATTCAGCATCAGACAGAATTAGAGAAGAAAAAGAATAATAAAAATATAATTGTAATTAGAGGCTTGACCAGAACCAGTTTAAGAGAAATAGGCCTTAAGACTGAGGGAGACCAAAATCAAGGAACAGTGTTTTTGAGCCCTGTACAGAGAACTACACCCAGGAAAGATAGTTAGAAGAACATTGAGAGAGTCTCAACTAAACACATATGCATTGTTACAAACTAAATAGGCCACTATAAATGATGAAAAGTTTAATTTAATATACTGTGCATGAGTGTGAACAACACGGGACATCAAGCAGAGGTAACAGCAGAGAAGAGTGAACAGACTTAGATCTTAGACAAGGATGAACTTAGACCTTTATACACACTTACTCAAAACTAGGGTGCTGAGGGAGCCTCAGTATCCTTAAGTTCTCTAGGAAAGGTTGTGTTCAAATGTATGTTGAAGCTTGTGAAAGACCTGGTTGTGCATCAAAAACCATAAAGCCTCCTTAGGCTATCTCTTTGCTGTATCAGTCTCTGGCTTTGAATTGGAATGATGCCCAACAGCCAGTGGTTTGTGATTCATCTTTTATTTTTTTTTTTTAATTTCCAACCACACAGTGGCCCTTCCTGAACAGAATATGAACTTTTGTATAAGTTATTGCATAGTCAAGTGCAGTAGGGTTTAAAAGTCTGAGTCCATTTCAAGAATCAAATAAAATAATTTTTAGAAATTTTGGTAAACAGTATTTCTGGAAGTTGAACCCAAGTATAGTATGTGGTGTTTATTAAGAAAGGAAGAACTGGAATATAAAAATCTTAATCTTTATCCAGGTGTGAGGCGTAAATGGGAAAAGTAGAATCAGTCAGAAACTCAGGAAATAAATCCAAATAAAGTATAAAACAAAATTAAAAGGCAAAATCAAAGTAATTTTATAAAGGTTTTGCTAAAACGTTCTAGGTGAAATCAATAAACCTGAGGTTAACATTTTTCAAACGATTGTGACCCATATACTTGTTTCAAATGGTAACAAAGTACCAAGTAACAAAGAAGTGTTTGGCTCAAGTAGTATGCTCCAAAAATATAGTATCGTATTGTAAAGTGCAAATTTGTCAAAAGTTTTATTAAAAATATTCATAAATATTAATAGAAAATGAAAAGATTCATAAATATAAAGGTACTTTAACTGCCACCCTTCAAACCAAATGTAAGCCATACTGAACTAAACTATAAGATAAAATCTAAAGTGATATTTCTTAGAAATCAAACAATAAAGTCAACAATTTCAAATCAACTCCTTAATGAGACCCAATAAGCACCAGCTGACCAGATTTGGACTTGAAACAAATATCGATGTTCAGAAAGCATCCTGGCTAAGTGGACTTTGCAGTGATCTGGACAGGAATAAGATTAACTGGCAGTTAATTGGTGTTAATTTTCATGGCGCCTTTCTAACAGTGTTATGTTTGAAGCACAGACCTTAAAGGTTTCTATACAGTATATTGTAGGAATATTTTCATCATAAAATGTGAACAACAAGAGAGAAGCAGCATTCTTACAAACCAAGAGACATAAAAAAGCAAAGCAGAGTTGATTTATTTCAGGCCGGTATTCAACCGGCGCCCGGATTTGAAACCAAACACGTCTAAACCAAAGACAAAACCAATGCTTCTCGATAATCTCCCACAGCACTCCATGCAAAATTCATCATTTCAAATTTGATACTTGATAAATTTAATACAAAATCGATTTGAACCCATTTCACCCACAAATCCTTCACCTCCAGTAACTCTACTTTTGGAGAGTTTAAAAGAGCTCTTATTTAGCATTTCCATGTTTTCAATGTTTATAAATTATGTACAACCTTTATCATGTAATAATGAGGCAAAACAGGTTGCCTTGCACTTAAAAGTAATTTATGGGTTTTAAAACTGATGCAAAATCCTTCAGGGCCATTCATTTGTTGTTGGTTGGTTCATTTGTTGGTTAGTTGGTTGGTTTGTTGGTTGGCTGGTTTGTTTGGTTGGTTCTTTTGTTTGTTGGTTGATTCTTCTGTGATGTTCTTTGGTTGGTTTGTTGGTTCAGTAGTTTGTTGATTGGTTGGTTTATTAGTTGATTCATTTGTTGGTTAGTTGGTTTGTTTGCTTGTTTGGTTGGTTGGTTCTTTCATTTGTTGGTTGGTTGGTTGGTTCATTCATTCATTCATTCATTCATTCATTCAAAAGCAGCATTAAAGTCCATATTTTAATTTTACTTAGCCACATGAACATTTGAGTCAGCTGCACAGGCTAAATTCCACCAACATGCATTTAGGAATCCAACTTGAATAATGGATCTGGTGTGGATCATTGTTGTATGTTCTTAAAAGAACCTATTATAGCAGCTATTAATTAGCTAGCTATCAAACACATATTACCCACTATGCTAGCTATAACAAAACATGGCTAGCATTTGTGGTAACCTTTGTGAGTTATACCTTTCCGAGCTCATGTGCTTAAATAGGGATGTATGTCAAAATGATTAGATGGCATGCATGAGAAATCATTAAAATAACCACAAGTATGTATGGTTGCCTCTACACAACTTTCCTACCTAGCCTGCAAGCAAACCCGCTAATCACTCTCCTAATGTTTGCACGGACGAAACAGGAAATCGATAGTTGCTTTCAGACTGAGCCCCAGATTTATTTTGAAGCACAGATCAGTAGGCAATCCAGCATATGTGCTACTTAGACATGCTGAAGCTCACAGACTGGATTAAATTCACTTCATTTTAGCAGCACAGTGCGCAATTTAAAAGGAGAGGTAAAGAAATGAAACAAGTTATTACCTCATTGCAGAGCTGATATGCATTAGCTTTGCAATTATGCTTTAGACATTGCATTATGGGTCTATGTGCTCACGACAGTATTGATTATCCCATGGATTATTTTTTTTCCTGTCCTGCATTAGCAAGCAGTGGGTAGAAAAAAAATCATACATGGTCTTGTTTGTTGTCTGCTTTGAGGTGGCTTGTAATGCTGTAGCCCTCTAGGGGGGATGCAGAGCGAATCGAAGGAACATATCAAATGGCATTACTGGCAAATAAAAGGTCCATGGAGCTATGGCACCCACAGTGGGTTGCCATTAAAGCTCCTGAGATGAATCATTCTATCGATTCTAGTATATACACACACACACACACACACACACACACACACACACACATGACTACAAGCAGGCATCCATCAAGGGTCGATTCTGGGATCCTTCCCCACATTTCTAACAACTAGCATAGAAAAACATTTTGATTGATCTGAAAATGTTTTTCTTCCCTCAGCTGCCGTGTTTGATTCTCCAGCCTCAGCTCTAGTAGGTTCTCTGAGTTTGAGGGTCTTGTCTTGACATTATTTATAATTTTAGACACCCTTGGGCAATGATTAATTCCCAACTAATTGCAACCCGGACAAGTAATATTGATTACATGCAACGTTACATTGCCCCTGGCTGAAAAAGAAATAATTGCACAAAGACAAATGTGTCTCAAAACTTATCTGAAACCCTGGACATTTATGATCACCATGGTGTAATAATTCAGAAGCCAGTAAATATTGCATTTCTGTCAAAAAAAAACAAACTATCTACACCACTTTCTAAAGGCAGCTTCTGAGAAGTGGTAGCAAGAGCGCAGTGCGGTGTGCCCAGCGAGGCCTCGTTTTCAGCTGAATTTACAAGGCCTGAAGTGTCTGGCTTCTCTCTCCCCTGAGAACCACATAGCAATATTAAACAGAAATACTGCGAGCTTCACACACAGCCAGGAGCAACGTTTTCACACCAGCAGTGGAGAAGACTGTATATTAAAGCAGTCTGAACACATACCAGCTACATTAAATTATTGCGCATGGACTTCACAATGAGAATCTTCCACATTGAACTGATATGAAAATCGAGGCCCGATCCTATAACTTTTCCAAAGAAGTGATAACAATAAACTGTGCGAATTTCTAATGTAATGCAGTCCATATTTTGGAGCAATAATAATAATAATAATAATAATAATAATAATGATAATAAAACGCAGCTCTCATATTACCAACCACTCCTCTGTCTGTGAGTTTCCCATATCATAAAACATTGGAAGTTACTACAATAGAAACAATAACGTATTAGATGAAGCGCATTAATAGAAATCTGTGATTTGCACTGTAGCTGGAACTACTGTCAAAGCTGCTGTTATAGAAAATTAATCAACACCTTCTGACCAATCCGAATCAAGAATTCAACAGCGGTGAGGTATCACACTTCATAATTAGGGAATATTAATAAATTACTAGAAGCAGCTGTCAGGAATTCTTTCACGTCATCTTTGGTAAGTCGTCTCCGGTCCTCACACATGTTTATGGGCAGCTTCTTTCAGTATTTCCTTTAAGCTGAAATATATGATAGATGATGTTATTGGTAAAGAAACTGAGCTGTGTCAGTGAAAGTTCTGCTCCATGCATTACACCTGACGTTTGGACATTTGCTTGAATCATATGTCACCGGATGCTGCGTTTTCATAGCCAGCTGCCTGCATTACCTCACCAAAGCTAGGCTCGAATCTCAATAACACACCATCACTACAGACTGACATCTGGCACGACTGACACGGGAATGTTGACAGGCTGTGCGCAGTGTTCAATATGCTCATCAGCAAAATATGTCAGGGTTTTCTTGGAGCAGTCGAAGCAAAATTAAGCCCAAAAATTCAAATTTCTGCCTTCTCAATTCAAGGCAGAGTATGCTTACTTTTGGGGGGTTGACTTGCCAGCTCATCATTCGGCAAGTCCAAAAACAGATTGGGCATTTTATTTCAAAGCCAAGAAGTATGTTTTGTGTTTTAGAAAGCATACACCAGGCCAAGACACTTTTTCTGTTGGTGTCAAACAATCTTGGCAGATATGAAATGATTTTACGGTGCGACTCATTTTCAAAGCCCAAAATATGGCGTTTTTATTAAAAACAAGCATCCGAGGATCCAAGGAGATCAGCCAAAAATGAAATTTACAATTTTCCAGCTTTTGGGTTGGATCAACTTCTATTATTTCTAATTCTATCCCTACAACATTAGCCACGTAGTTCAAAATTAATTATGCATGTTAGACATGAAACATGTCTTGACTGATTACATTTAGGCAAAACTGTATTGGATTTTTTTTTCTGTTAAAACTTTTCTTTTAGTGTCCCAGCCATGGTCCTCTGGCAGTCCTGGATACGCCGAGGTAGCAAAAGAAGGATAAAAGATATTCTCCAACCCCATGTTCTGGAATGTTTTATTTCTTACATAATCCTTAAAGTCATGCACACTAAGCAAAAATTGAAAATGCTGCATATGCCCTAGGCCTTAACAGCAGCGTCAACACTTATTAGGCGTTATTAGATACAATGCTCGAGTAAGACTTGCGCAGTGATATACATGCATAGCAGGTCTGATTCTTCCCGCAGTCAGTGCCATGCAGGGTAATGCAGATAGCAGCCCACGTCCTTCCTTCAAAGCAGACACACCATTGCTGTAATCTTCTGTTGACCTCTCGCTGAACCCTGACACGTCACCGAGACCTGCTTTTGAGCGGAGCGCATGCTTAAAAGTGCATATTCTTCTCGTCTCGCTCCGCTTTCATCTTCAGCCGAAGTTTCCTGATGGGCCGCAGGGAATGGGAATCAGTGTGATATCTGGAAGACTGCATTAAACTGATAAGTTTATTCCACTAACATGAAAGGGAATGGCAAAATAAGGCATATGGCTCAGAGGGCTTTGCAGTCTGCGAAAGTAGAGAGAGACTAATAAATTTTGAGTCTTCACACAGACAGCACGATGCTGCCTCACTGTCTGCGAGCGAGAAGGCAAATCTGAAGTGTGCAGAACATCCTTGTTTCCGTCAGACTCAGACTGTGAATAATAGTAATATATCGGTGAATACTAGCCTTGACCTGACAGAATGTTAAATTATTAAAGGGTGAGTCACTGGGTTCAGAGCAAACACAGCCATTATGACAGCTTGATAGGTGTGTATTGGATCTTGTGCTATTTTTACTTTTTGCCTTCACTGCAAATTTGATGACCTTTGGTATGTCTTATGAAGTAGGAGGCTTGGTAGTGCGCTCTTCAATCAAATTTTAAGTTTGCTTGGCCCGCAACAGACCAGCGTTCGCTCCCATGGTTGGGACTTTGTATCCCGTCAATGACACATCCATTCAAGAGAAGTTTAAGGCTTCATATATTGGAGATTTATTAAAACAAAGTCCAAAATCAAAAATCAAAGTCACAGGTCGAAACACAATCAGAGCAAAAGCACAATCCAAAAGAGTAAATAAGAACAAGCCAAGGGTCAAGGTAAACAAGAATGCAAAATAAAGATCAAGGCACAGAACTTACACACAATGAATGAGGCAAGACTTCGTGTTATGTGAGTATTAGTTATGTGCACCATGATGTTTTTTTTTTTTAACATAGTTAAACATATGGACATATGATCTTCATTTTAACAATATTGGGAGATACAAGTAAGATAACTAAACAAATAAAACCAAAGAAAAGCTTTTTTAAATGATCTGTAAAATGCAATTTTAAAAAAATCCAATTTTTTTTTAGGAAAATGTAAGGACACCCCCACATTTATTTGTACTTAAAATGGCTAAAATTACCTACAGGTGTATCACATCAGGTGCAAATTA
>JAKKZJ010000286.1:0-12898 GCA_033441845.1 Pangasius mekongensis
CGCCGCTTTATTGTGAAATGAAACAGAAACCCGTCCAAACCGTCATTTAGCCGAACATTCGAGCCCCTGACAACGCGGTCAGCGTTAATCACAGTTAACTACAAACGTCCCGTTTTACCTTAAGTGATCGGCGTTGCCGTTACCCTGGCAACGTAAACGGTGTGACAGTTTTATGACTTCACTTTTTTCTAAGTTGGGAAAAAAGGAAGTCAAATCAGGAATAAAGCATGTTTTTTTTTTATTTTTTTTTTTATAGTAGTTTTAAAAACAAACAAACAAACAAAAAAAAACGTTAGTTAAAGTTGTCATGGGCTTTAACATCGAAACTCTAATCACTCAGTACAAACACACACACACACACACACACACACACACACACACACACACACACACACACACACACACACACACGTCCCGGAGGCGGTTTGGACAGGTTTTTTTTTTTTTTTTTTTTTTTTTTTTTAACTGCATTTGGGTTTGGACTGTTCACTCACTCACTGTTTTTATTTTATTTCTTTTTCTTTCTTTTCTTTCTTATTTATGCCAACCTTTTGTTTTGTTTGTTTTGTTTTGTCTGGTTTTTGTTTTTGACTCTGCAGAGCAAGCTGAGAGTGCAGGGAGAGAATATTTATGTCAGACATAGCAATCTAATGCTGGAGGTTCGTATCACTGCGATCAGACGGGGGATTCGTATTTTACCCCAAAAACTCACTTTAAATCTGACCAGAAATCAGAATCTCGAGTTTGTGCTGTGCTCTCGCTCTTCTGAGCTGCCCTTCACTCTCATTCTGTGTGTGTGTGTGTGTGTGTGTGTGTGTGTGTGTGTGTGTGTGTGTGTGTGTGTGTGTGTGTGTACACTCTTGTGCATGGTGTAATGGTTGCATGTGTGTGAAATGTGTGAAGTGTAATACTTTAATAATTTCGTGGGTTTTTATTTCTTAACCACACTAATCCTTTTACTTTCTGCTTTGGGTTGATCGTGTGTGTGTGTGTGTGTGTGTGTGTGTGTGTGTGTGTGTGTTTATGTACTTAACATGACTGATTACTGATCGAGTTCATCCTGAGTGAAACACACACACAAAATAATCCTCTACACTAAAAAGCGATTATTCTGAGAAACACGTCAATGCTGAGAAAAATCACGTCGATGCTGTTTGCACGACGGCGCCGAGAGAAAGAAAAGCGAAAAGGGTGGAAAGTTTTCCAAATGAAATCGGACATCGAGGGGGAAAAAAAACAAGGAAAATATGAGGTACAACAAACAAAAAGAGCGCGATCGAGAGAGTTCGAAAGCAGGAGAGTAGTGAAGAGCTCTGAATAACAGATTCATACACTGATAACAGGGAAAGGGAAAGATAAAGGGAAAGAAAGAACAAAAAATGCGACTGGAAATTAACGAAAAATGGGAAAGGGTAAAAAAAATTAGGTAAAGGAGAGAGAAAGAAAGTAATGAAGAAAAATAAAAGGGGAAAACATTAAGTAAATAAAAATGAGGAAAAACAGTTTTTTTTATGCGATTTGAAAGAAATAGAAAAAAGATTTAGGAAAAAGTAAAGAAAAAAAGAAGCTTAAGAAAGAGTAAGAGAGCAGAAAAGTAACGACGTACTTTTTTTTCTCCTGAAAGGAGGGAAAAAACAAGTGAACAGAAAAGAGTAAAAGTGAAGAAAGGAAAAGAGGGAAAAAAATTATGAAGTGTGAAGTATGAAGAACAATAAATTAGAGAAAGAAAGATAGAGTAAGAGAGTGGAAAAGTAATGAAGAAAAAGAAAGGGAATAGAGAAAACAATTCAATATTCAAGAGGAGAAAACGTTAAAAATAGAAAAAATAAGGAAAAAAAGAACGAGATTAAGAAAGTAAGGATGTAATTAAAAGAAATGTAAAAACGAGAAATAAAAAAGAGGACAGGATAGAAGGAAATGACTGGAATGAAAGGGGGAAAAATGGAACGGAGAGAAGACACTAAGTTAAGAAAAATGTAAAGGATAAATAAGATGAAAGAAAAAGGAAGAACTAAATATCGGAGGATATGGAACACGGCCTTTAAACGCGCAGCCGCTGTGTGTGTTTCACTCTCGAGTGTTTCAGCAGCTACGCTGTGGGGGGAAACCTGTAAAGCCTCGGCTCACTGCTGCGCACACACACACACACACACACACACACACACACACACACACACGCCCGGTGACGGACAGCACCAGGGTCAAAAAGGGGTGGGGCTTAAGTTACATAAGTTACATTACATCAGCCAATCCTAAAATATTTGTGTTGTGACATTACCGCTACATTAACGTTTCTCTTCTTGATAAAACTTAAGAATTAGCATAAAATATATTCGCTAAGATCGTTTCCTAAACACGCCTCGGAGCGGTTTAGCGGTTACGTAGTAGCTACGCTACAGCGTAGTGATGTGAGATCAGTCGTTTTATCGCGTACAAAAAAATCGTAGTCTGAATTTCGTACGTCAGCTGACGTTAAGTAAACTGTTATCGCGTAACTGAACCCGGTGACCGAGTTAAACTCTTTAACTGTCTAATGAAAACTACTAGCAAGGCAGCTAGTGGAAAAAGAAGAAGGGGAAAGAAAGAATCAAGGACAAAAGAATTACGAAACAATGAAAGGATCAAGAAATCGAGACGCAGGAATGAACGTTCCGAGAAAGAATCGAGATTTATGGATGAAGAAAGATAAAAGAAAGGAAAGAATCAAGCAATCGATATGTAAGAAGGAAAGAAAGAACATCAAAGAACGAAAGAGAAAATCAGGAAAAAATTAAAGAGAATCAAAAATGGAAAGAAAAAAAAAAGAATAAATGAATCAAGATGTCAAGATTCAGGCGCGAGTGGAAGAATCGGTGATGAAAGAAAAAATCAGGAATGAAAGACAGAAAGAAGGAATCGGGAAAAGAAAGATGGGTGAAAGAAAGAAAGAAATAAATAAATAAAGGGAATGTGTGAAGAAAGAAAGAAGTTAAAAGAGGAAAGAGCGATGAAGGTAAAGGGGGGAAGGTAAAAGGAATAAAAACGGAAAGAAAGATTCAGGAAATGGAAGAAGAAACAGAAAAGAAGAGGAAAAAACATAGCTAGCTAATTTTACATAAGATTTAAACTTGGTTTGTAAAGCTAGTCAGTACAGGTGATGATGCAATGAATGGATTGGCTCCGATTGGCTGATTAAAGCTAAGCCCCGCCCCTCGTTGGCCCCGATCGGATGCCGTTTGACGGACTCAGGGCGTTCCTGATGTTCCAGCAGTGAGGCTTGGCACACACTCTGCTCCATGACTGTGTTTTCTCACATTAATGACGTGGATGTTGATTCCCCTTCCCTGCCCACCGGTTGCCGTGGCAATAGGATCTGGATAAGACTCAGGAGGATGTTTTGAGGCATCAGGCTAGCATTAGCGAGCTAAAGCGCAGTTTTATGGAGGCGGCTCCAGAGCCCCGGCCCAGTCAGTGGGAAAAGCGTCTGACGGGCAGCCCCGCCGCCACCAGCCTGCGCCCGCCCGTCCCAGGGGTACGTGTACTTCTGCGCCGGGATTCACGCCACAGACCCCGCGAGCCGACACACCTGCATGCCGCGCTCACTCTGCTCTCTCTCTCTCTTTAGATTTGTTTTTCCACGTGGCAGCCGGACTTGTTTATCTCGTCTCTCTAGTGCCTGAGATTTTACTTTTTACGCAGATTTAAAATCATGAAATCAGTGTAAGACCAAAACACTGGCTTGCGCCTGTAACCCAAAGTCACCCTGAGAGGTTTCTTAAACAATCCCGGCTGCCTCATGACTACTTCCTGTTCTCCCAAAGCCCGTCTTCCACTTTTAATCAACGGTGGACGGCTTTGCGACTCTGACATTAGGGGCTTTAAGCATGGACGTCTGCAGGGACTTGCTTCTTCCTGACATGTTTACTTTTTGGAGTACTACGGCGTAAATGGATTGGCAGAATTTTTTATGATGCTGTCCCGTCAGTTCAGGGCGTGAGCTGTGGAACGCTTCGTCCTGCCCCCTGTAGCAGCTTAGAGGTAACTGACCACAGGAGTGTTAACACACATTTATTTCCAAATGCCAAATCCATCCCCCAACAGTCACCTGCTCCAACACAGTCGTCCTTTCCAACATTACTGTATCTCAGCAGTGTCCACCACAACAGCTGTGTCCCTCAACAGTCATTCCCCCCAACAGATGTCCCTCAGTCGCCGTCCCTCCCAACAGTTGATGTCCCGCCGACAGTCGTTCCATCCGACTGTCTTCCCCGCAACAATTGTCGTTCGTCGTCCCCCAAACCCTGAACTCTCTCCCCCACCACAGTTGTCATCTCCCAACAGTCGTTGTACCCTGCAGTTGACATTGTCAACAGTCATCTATCCACCCAAAAAGGCCTTGTCGACCTTTCGACGGTCATTGTCCTCCCAACAGTTATCCCTGCGACACTCGTCCTCTCCAGCAATCGCCATCCCGACAACTGTCATCTTTCCAAACAGTCACCAGTTCACCAGTTCCAAATAGTTGTTTCTTCAACAATTGTCGTCCCTCATCTGTCATCATCCCCCCCAACAGTCACTGTCCCCCCGACTGTCGTCCCCTCAACAGCCAACTCAACAGTCGCAGTCCCAACAGTTGTCGTTCCTCCGACAGTTTTCCCTCCTCAAACTGTAGTCCCCTTAACAGTCGTCTCTTTTAACAGTCATTGCCCAACAGTGGTCCATGCTCAAAGTCTCTAGTGGTCGCCCAAGTGGATGTTCTTTCATGCTCACTCTGATCTGGGCTCAGCAAAAAAAGGGCAGTTTTCTCCAAAACTGTGTACTTCACCTGATGATCTGCATCTTATTTGCCCCTGCTGGGAGAATCCTGCAATCTGATTGGTGCTTGGCTTTGGATTTGAATTTCCTGCTGTTTTCTGTGCAAGATTTATAATCGATGTCTTTCTTTTATTTCCTGCTTTATTTGCTTGATCTTTCCACTGTAACTTTTTATACCACATTGTATTATTATTATTATTTACTGCTATCGTGTTTGTTTCCGGGTGATTTTCGGTGCCTGTGTTTGCAATGTCGTACGTGTGAAAAGCTTTTTTTTTTTTTTTTTTTTTTTTTTTTCTTCTGGGACAGAGTGGCATCACCCTCTCCATCTTCACTCCATCACTTGGTTGTCTATGTGCACTTCTTTTCACCTGGTTGTTCCGCTCATTCCTTTCCTCTTGTCTTGAGGGCCACCTGACTCTCAGTTGGTTCTCTTGGTTTACGATCAGGTCTCGCTGTTCTTCCAGGTTCTATATCCGGCTGCTTTCTATGGGTTTAAAGGCTGCTTCATGGAAGCGGTTTCCTCTCACAGTCATGACGTCCCAGGGAACTAAAATCACCTCCATCTGTTTCCTAATGCGCTTGGTCACGATCTGCAAATTCCGACTAACTGGTGACATTTCTCCTCTTTCTATGCAAAGTGGGTGGGGCTAATCTTGGGTAAGCTAGCGTAAGCTTCAGCGTATGTGGTTGCTACATGGAGGTCGAGCAGTCTTGACTCACGCCGTCGTGTTTGGTCGCTCGCGGGCTGAGAGTCACAGAGGGCTATCAATCAAGCTTACTCGTTAGAATATTAGACCACGCCCACCTCAGCATCTCATCACACTTCCTTCTTCATTTAAGGCAGCATTTAATATTTCACACATTGTTCCCTGGGATTTTATTGTTATTACAGTTATTACAGTTCTCTGTAGTAGCAAGTAGTGACCCTTTACTCCACACGCATGAAGAAATAAAGCTTGTTAATGATCACATGGAGGGTCCACACCCTTACCTGTGACTAAGCGCGCCATTTTGTGGGGTTTACCGTTTTAGTCATGTGAAATGAGACCCAAAACTCCCAGTCGTTTATTGTGTATAGAGCATCACTTTAGACCCAGCTTAGGTGCCGTATCAGGACAGCATTAGCTCCTCTCTCGCTTCTTCAGGAACGGTGTGGATAAAACACGTTCGATCCCGGAGGTCGAGGCTCAGCTGGACACTCCTTCGAAGAAAACAGTGTTTATTTTTGAACAAACGATGGTTGGAAACAAGTCCAGCCAAGTTCAAGTTTGACTCACTGCTACAAGACAATTTACTGACCCGAATAATTGGGTCTTTTTCTCTCTCTCTCTCTCTCTCTCTCTCTCTCTCTCTCTCTCTCTCTGTCCCCTTTGTCCCTCTTTTCCTGTCCTCTGCCTGTCCCACTTTCCCTTTGTGTTTGTCTGTGTCTGTTTGTGTGTGTAGAGTTTAGAAGAGGAGCTCACCTCTCTGTTTCTGCGTAAAGTGTGTTTCTCTGGCTCCCCCGAGTCCCGCACTGGCGCGGTCTCTCCAGCAGAGGGCGCTGTCGCTGCACGGTCCGAGGTGCTCTCTGCCTTCTGACGCTAATCTTCCTCCTCGCTCGTCCCCGTTTCTCTCATTTTCTATTCTCTCTCTCTCTCTCTCTCTCTCTCTCTCTCTCTCTCTCTCTCTCTCTCTCTCTCTCTCTCCCTCTATCTGTCTTTCTCGCTCATTATGTGCAATGGCTAACTCTGCTCATTTACGTTGTCATTTTTTAGAAGTTTGTGTCCAGATTTGGTCTCGTTTTGGAAAAACTGGATTTTTAAACCTCGTCTAAATTAGCTAACTAATTGGGAGTCGCCTTTTAAAAAAGCTTCTATTCTCTTACAGAGTGTCTTTGTACTGGAACTGTTTAAAGTGAGATTAATTAGTTTAAAAGATAATTAGCTGCCCTGTGCTATTAACATCTTTTTTTTAAATATTTAATACGATAACCGAGAGACCAGACCGGACAAAAGCTTTAAAGAATGCGTTTGAAAATCATCCACATTAATTCTTTTTTTTTTTTTTTTGTTTTTTTGCTTGCTTGTATGTTTGTGGATACGGTGCTTCTCGTCATCGTAAAAACATTCTGGATGTGACATGCTTTGAGTGACAGTTGCCTATGGTTACCATTTATGTTCCACAGATAAACCCCGCCCACCTCGAGAGCGCCCTGTCTGACAGCGGTGACATCAGCAAGGTGGTGTCTAAATGCAACCTAACACCAAGCTAACTCTCACCTCACCTCAGACCTAACACACTGCTTATCACTATCCATCTATCCATCCATCTATCCATCCGTCCATCCATCCATCCATCCATCTGTCCATCTGTCCATCCGTATATCTAGTCATATATATGTTGATTCATCTGTTTTATGTTCCTGCTTGTTAATTGTTTTTTTCACTGTGATTTAGTTCATTGTTTTTGTCCATTCCATTTTGTTTTGTTTTGTTTTGTTTATCTGTGTTGGTCATTGTTTCTGTTTTTTTTCTCTCCATCCCTTGTCTGTCTGTCTGTCTGTCTTTTTTTTGTTTTTGTTTTTTTTTTTTTTTGGTCTGTTATAGAACGAACAGAATTCAGGGCTTAACGGTCAGCCCGAGGTTATAGAAGTCGTGGAGGAGATCATCGTTATCGAGGAGGCCAAAACAGACAAGCCCAAAAGCCCCGCCCCTGCCCCTGCCCCTGAGGCGTCTACTGTGGTAACCGTGGTTACCGAGAAAGCCCCGGAAGCAAAAGAAGAGGAGGTGGAGCCGGAGAAGAGCGGCACGTCGGAGAGCGAGAGTGAGGAGGAGGCGGAGTATCAAGCTCAGCTTCCTGCCTCCAGAGACTCCACCCATCTTATAAAAGAGGAGCCTGAAGAGGAGCAGGAGCAAGAGGCGGAGCTTAAACAGGAAGCCACACCCACAGAGGCAGAGGCAGAGGCAGAGCCACAGCCGGTCAGCGAGTCCGTGAAAGAGGAGGAGCCACCAGCGCTGGTAGAAGAGGAAGTATCCGGAGAAGAAGTCTTGGTGACGCCTGATGAAGCACCCAATGGTCACGCTGATGACGCCGAAGCTCCGCCCACTCCCTGCGTTGTGGCTGAGGAGCAAGAGGAGGAGCCTTGTGTCGTCAACGGTGACGCGTCGCACATGGAAACGGAGCGCGTCCCGCAGGTGATCTGTTGCTCGGAGGTAATTGGCTGAAAACCCATGAAATCGCAAAAAAGATGGCTGACTACGCCATCCTCCTCTTCTCCTTCATCATCCCTTCATCCCTGTCCTGCTGCCTTTCCTCTGCACCAGAGAACACCGCTATCTCTCTCTCTCTCTCTGTTCTTTTTACACTCCCAAAATGGCCGCCTCATCCGTTTCTGGCTATTAGTACGCATGAAAGAAGCAAGAGAATAGCGACACGCCGTGACGCATCGGTCCATAATTCACTCTTTACTCATATCTCATTGTTTTGTTTTTGGTTTAAAATTGTTCATCATCTTAATTTTCCATACGCACTCAAAACACACACTCAAACACAGCACACACACACACACACACACACACACACACACACACACACACACACACACAGCAAGTCGTTTACGTACCCTGTGGTGAAAGGCGCTAGCGGTTCACAAGGACGTTAAGGTGTCCGTCAAAAAAATACCAAAGATGCAGAAACGGAAGAGTTGAGGAACTTTCCTGAGTGAGAACTTTCCCAGATGTGTTCCTGCACAACCGCGATGTTTGTTTAGCAACCAGTTAAAAATTTTCTGTTTAATTATCGATTCTTGATTAAACACCAGAGTATAAAATGGCAGGTAAGAGGCAAGCGTTGGTCAGGTCGTGAGCTCCACCCCCAATTGTACCTGGTTTACAAAGAAGTACTGACTCTGTAGCGAAAGTTATAAAAGTTCCAGCAAATAAAATTCATGGGATCTTTGGTGGAACTCAATTTAAGTTCCTAAAGCCCTAAAAAGGTTCCTGCAGTGGAACCAAAGTACCTTTTTGGAAACCCAGGAACCCAGGTCTTTGAAGCTTAGGAACTTTAAGCATGGGGCGGAGCCTTCTGTCCTCAATACTGCTGATTGGTTAAATTAAAAAAAAAAAAAAAAAAAAAAAAAACCTCGTAGAAAGAATGCCATCCATTTGTGTTTTTACACTTTATTCTGCTTGGAGCGTGAAAAGCTACGTTAATATTAATGTCTTTATAAAAAAACAAAACAAAACAAAAACTTCAACCTCCGTCTCTTCTGATGTCAAGATTCTGGGGGAAAAAGCATAGTGTAGTTTTCATTCAGGAAAGTTCTTCATTCGTCCTCAAGCCAATAGGAGATGGTTTGGGGCGGAGCATCTTTGCTTGAATGAATAAAAAAAAAAAGTCGATCTCCGCCCACAGGCGCCTCTCTAACAAACCTGTAACGCAGTGACGGATGCCGAAATGTCCTGGTGCCGCGTGTAGTTTGGGCTGTTTTTTCCTTTTGCCGTGTGTGTGATTGCGCTTCGTG
The DNA here is from genome assembly GCA_033441845.1 of Pangasius mekongensis. Classification (NCBI taxonomy): domain Eukaryota; kingdom Metazoa; phylum Chordata; class Actinopteri; order Siluriformes; family Pangasiidae; genus Pangasius; species Pangasius mekongensis. The sequence continues at coordinate 9,299 of JAKKZJ010000286.1, forward strand.
TTGTTTCCTGCATTTGTGATTGTGATTCAATTGTGATTCTCAGTGTGTGTGTGTGTGTGTGTGTGTGTGTGTGTGTGTGTGTGTGTGTGTGTGTGTGTGTATGAGCTCCTGGGGGATGAGTGTGTGCCACCCGTTGCCGGTGAAGACGGGTCTGGATGACTCATCCGCCGTCCCACTCATCCTCCAAATACGCACTGCTTTACCTGCAGGGAAGCGCTGGTGTGTGTGTGTGTGTGTGTGTGTGTGTGTGTGTGTGTGTGTGAGTGAAACCAACCAAACCTGCAGTAAAGCAGCATCACTTTGCAAACCGTACCAAGGATCAGCATGTGATCTGTTTGCTTCCCTTTGTGTGAAGTTTATTTTTGTTCCGGCTTGCTGTGATTTGTCTGCATGCACCGATCTGAGTTCGAGTTTGTTTACGTGTCTCTGAGACGGAGTTCATTCGAGTTAGACACCATTCGAGTTTCGAGTTCGAGTTGATTTGCATTTATGTTCAATTCGGTGAGGTTTGCGTTTGAGTTTTGTTCATTTGAGTTTAAGATGATTTGAGTGAATTCGAGTTGATTTGAGTTCATTTTAATTTATATGTGCTCAAGTTGTTTGAGCTTTTTATTTGAGTTGATGTGGGTTTGAGTTCCTTTGACTTGATTTGAGTTGCACGATCACACCGAAGACCTCCAGTTTGCAGCTTTGGGCCTTTCTTTCTTTCTTTCTTTCTTTCTTTCAGTTTGTTAAAGCATGAGAATCTTCCCGCTGATCTGTTGTGTGTGTGTGTGTGTGTGTGTGTGTGTGTGTGTGTGTGCCGTGAGTGGTGGTGGTGCTGGTGGTGGTGGTGTGTTAGCGAAATGCTAACTTTTCTACCCCTGAACTCGTAGCCCCCGGTGGTGAAAACAGAAATGGTGACCATCTCGGACACGTTCGCGGCTCAGAAGACGGAGATCACCACCAAGGAGGTTCCCATCGTCCACACGGAAACCAAAACCATCACGTACGAAGCTGCACAGGTAACCGCACCTGACGCACGACCTCCACCTGTCCGTCACACGCTCCGAGTCCGGAGAATGAATGAAACTGAGCGTGTGATAAACCCCGCCCCCTCTCTCTTTCCTTTGGTTGGCAAATTGTCATTGTTTCCGCCTCCAGTCTTGTTCTGATTGGTTATTAAAACCAATCAGAGTGTGTAGTGTTTGGAGTAGCCAAGTAGTTTCAGTGTTCAGTTCTCATTTTACCGTGTGTGTGTGTGTGTGTGTGTGTGTGTGTGTGTGTCTGTGTGTGATGGGCAGTTGGACGGCTCCGGAGACGGCGAGCCCGGCGTGCTCATGACGGCTCAGACCATCACCTCAGAGTCTCTGTGTACAACTACAACTACACACATCACTAAGGTAACACACACACACACACACACACACACACACACACACACAATGGCATAAAGAAAATGGCTCCTTCTGTTTAACTTGTTTAACAAATCTGTTTTTGATTGACAGACACTAAAAGGCGGGCTGTCAGAAACACGGATTGAGAAGCGCATCGTCATTACAGGCGACTCGGACATCGATCATGACCAGGTGAACACACACACACACACACACACACACACACACACACACACACACACACACACACTCTTTAACACAGCCATGTAACCCAACCCACTACATACATCATGACCTCTGTTTTTTGGAACCGAGGCAGTTGGAAAAGTGGGCGTCACTCATAGGGTTTGTTTCCATGGTTACAGCGACATCTTTGGGATTGTGACTAGCAGGGTTTCATCTACCAACACGTGCCTAGTGTGAGATCCGAAATTATTGGCACCCTCGGTAAAGATTAATTAGCATAACCTCACACTGAAAATGCGAGCGAAACCTAGAAAGCTACATTTGGTGAAAACGCAGCGCTTGTGATCACGCTTTAGAGCAGCATGAAGCATGGTGGTGGTAGCGTCACGTGGAGATTCTTCTTTTTCTTTTTTACGCAAATTAACCACAAATTAGGACGCCGGTAATTCCAAGTAAGTGTAGCACTGTCTTATTGTTAACCCGGTTAAAGAGAGAATGATTTCTCTAGCGGTAGTTATGTGATTGGCTGATGGAATGTAACCGAAGCTCCGCCTCCTGGATGGATTTTTTTTTTTTTTTTTCTCCAGCACACTGATCTGTGCACTTTATTTTGAGATTTCTTGAGTTCAGTGTTGCTGGAGATGGCATCAGGTTTAGACTATAACTAAAACACACACACACACACACACACACACACACACACACACACACGGCGGCGTGTCTGTGTGCTGGTTATAAAGCAGATTGTCGAGCTTGTTCTTATTAGCCTCAGCAGTCATGTTCCTCTCTCTCTCTCTCTTTCTCTCTCTCTCTCTCTCTCTCTCATTAAGGATGTACAGTGAGAGCGTGGGAGAGTGAGAGCACCGTAATAAACACCACTGTTTCCGTAGAAACCGACTTTTTTACCGTTAACACCAGCACAATCCTGTTTCCACCCTGCAGATCCTGAATGATGTTTTATTAAAAAATAAAACCTCTTACAGAAGGACCTCGCTAAACAATCGCCACCGTAAACGGACTTTAGATAACAGGCTCCAGTGGGAAAAATAACGAAAGGCACAGGGAGCTGGCGAGGGAACGACGCATGCAAGTGAGGTCACAGACTAAATGTTATCACATTAAACGTAACTATAAACAGATAAAAAAAAAAACATGACGTCGCTCTTTACGAAGTTAAAGATCGTAATGTTTGTCAGGTTGTTGTGCTGTAAGAGGAATAAAACACTCGGGGACATCACATCACTTCCTCACTCGCTGTTTGACTACAGTGTTTATTACGTATATGACATTTTCTTTTATATTCTGTGTGTGTGTGTGTGTGTGTGTGTGTGTGTGTGTGTGTGTGTGTGTGTCTCAGGCCTTAGCCCAGGCCATAAAGGAAGCCAAAGAGCAGCACCCGGACATGTCAGTGACCCGTGTGGTGGTGCACAAGGAGACGGAGCTGGCCGAGGACGACGAGTAAATGTAGGTGTGTGTGTGTGGGTGTGGGTGTGTGTGTGTGTGTGTGTGTGTGTGTGTGTGTGTGTGTGAGAAGGGTTTCCATGGCAACTCGACTTTAACCAGAGCTTCTTTAGTTCAGGCCTCATACAGCGCGTCCTAAACAGTAACGTTACTCTTACACGTAGCTCGCTAACCAATTGACTAGTGACTGGTTAGCATGCACAGTACTCGTTAGCTGAAATTAAACTTGCGCGCGCGCACACACACACACACACACACATACACACACACACTATTCCTTGTTGTTCTAATGTAAGCTGGCTCACTACTCCAAGCGGTTGTACACTCGCAGTGCATCGTGGGTAATCTGCACATAGGTGTCTGTGGATGTAGTAGTATTTAAGAAGAAAGAGAAGTTAGACGAGTCACTGATGTTGTTAGCTAAGTTCCTATTAGCTAATCAGGAGCTAGCTAGCGGCTAGCGTGCCGTCCGTCCTCGTATCACTGATTTATCATTAGCGTAGCTCGTGTGTGTGTGTGTGTGTGTGTGTGTGTGTGTGTGTGTGTGTGTGTGTGTGTGTGTGTGTGTGTGTGTGTG
>JAKKZJ010000287.1:0-12836 GCA_033441845.1 Pangasius mekongensis
CACACTCTCACACTTCATCTCACTTTTTTTTGTTTGTGTAAAGCTGCTTTGAGACAATGACATTGTAAAAAGCGCTAAAATAAAGTTACAAATAAACTAAATTGAAATTGAATTGAATTGAATTGATTACAGATTTTAATTCATTAAAGAACATCGCGTTTTATATATTTTTATCCATTTATAGTTGCATTTAATGTTGTTTGTTCCTGTTCTCACTTGCGTCATAGCAGCTGTAAACAATCATTCCCTCAGCAGACTCTCTCTTTTTTTTCTTTTTTTGCGAAGGGTGAACTCTTCTGTCCTGATGATGTCAGAAAACCTAAAACTGAACTGTTTACAAGGAATTAATTTAACCCTTTCTGTCCAATCAGAATCCAGAATTCTGTTCAACAGAGATGACGTATAGCGTTTCAGTGTTTTCCCATTTTCATTTCAAAACAAACAAAAAACAAACGACACACACACACACACAGACCCTGACAGCTTGCAGTATTTAGTTTTTTTTCTTTTTTTTTATGTGCAAATTCAGTATTTACATAAAAACAGATGGAGGGAGATGGCACTAGTGTGTGTAAGCGGGGTGAGTGCAACAGTTTCGAGTTAAACGCTGAACAACTGAGGCGATGATTGCAGCACTAAATGAATAAACAAGTGATGGAAATCTGAATAAATGATAAATGAAGCTGACTGATGAAGGTGTGTGTGTGTGAGAGAGTGTGTGTGAGAGAGTGTGTGTGAGTATAGGTGCTTTTCACGATGCTGTTGCGAGCTCATATGTGCTTCTTTGTCTCTGGTGATTATAAGTAAGGTTCTTGGGAAACTCTTAAATCCCCTCAGGAATGTGTGTGTGTGTGTGTGTGTGTGTGTGTGGGTGGGTGAGCGGAGTAAAGATTTATCACTGAGTAGTTTTTGAAAGCACACAGCAGGACTGTGCATGAGATAAAAGCTCGGTGCGTCGTGCTCCAACACGAAACCAGTTCCTTTACACTGCTGTTAATGATTAATGCCATGAATTAGTGAACTCTCTGCCAGAGATACAGATCTACAACACACACACACACACACACACACACACACACACACACACACACACTCTCTCACACACAGTCACACAGTCCTCTCTGTGCGTATGTTTGGGGTGTGTAAAGTATCAGCAGCTCATTAAGATTTGCTGTTAATCGCACATTATGTATTTGACGGTTGATTATGTATGAAATAAAACACTCCGTGTCATGCCGTTACAGGGAAATAATCAACGACGGCATCGTGCGACGAAGCGGACTTACTGTTAACACCCTAAAGCCCATTATTTTTCCAATAACAGCACATGACTGCATGAGTGTTTTATTCCTCTTACACCACAGTAATTTTTCATTACATTGTTTTTAATTGATCAAAGAATGACACTTTTTTTTTTATTTTTTTTATCCATTTATAGTTGCATTCGAAGTTGTGCAACAGATTGTGTCGCGCTACCGAGAGACCACAAAGCGTAAACTCGTCGGTCCCGAAGATGTCGGGAAAAACAAGCTACGGCTTTACCTTTGACACTGGAGACTCCTTCCGTAAATGTCTCCTTATAGAAAACTTCGTATTGACATAGCAACGACTGCACGATCTCGGTGAATGAGGCGTTACTATGGAAACGGTAAGGAATTAGAACGGGCGCGTTAATATAAACCCGCAGCACCGTCAGAGCTGCTGTTGGGGAAGATTAACCAACACCTTCCGAACCAATCAGAACCCAGAATTCGGCTGCGCTGTGGTGTGAGGAAGGAATATCTTATCGTGGTGTGTGAAGACTCTGATACAGTTGGTACGAACAAATAATTTTCCAATCTGCACGTTGTTACTGCGAACTAACGACCGAATCTGACTGTGTCATAAATTTTCTGATGATTTCTTACGTTTAAATTCTACGGTTTTTTTTGTTTTTTTTTTCCCCTCTTAAGATGATTGAAGACGTAGGGAGGAGAGGAAGGACGATGGCCGACAAGAGGCAGATCTTCACGGAGATGAGTGAGTGCTCAGTCCCGGATCTCACTGGAAAGCCGGGAATGTACTCGATTTATATTAGTTTTTACGCAAAATGTAAGCGACCGTGCTTATCCTGGGATTATTCAGAAAAAAAAGTCACGTAAGAAGGTGCAATAAACACAACACCATTTCCGTAACAAATCGCCCGAAGACATTAGATCTGTGCACCAGGTCTGGGTGATATACGTCACGATATATAATATAGCTAACAGAACAATTGTAAAAATAAAGAAATGGTTAACTGAGTTTGATGATATTTTGATTTAATGCCTACAACAATAAATCATAACATTGAAAAGGAGGGGGAAAAAAAACCCATAGAATTTTAAAGATTTAGAAAAAAAGACATCAGATTATGTGCTTTGTTTCAGTACGTAATTGTTAAAAAAAAAAATTTTTAAGTTATTAAATGATATCTGACGAAAGTGTCTAGTGAAATAACTGATCACGATAAATATGATATCGTCACATGACCTAGCACTATTGTGTACTTTTCTAGACCGTTTTTGAGTGTTAACATTAAATAATTTACTTATTTTGAGTTTAGCTTTTGAGTTACGCAAAAACCTCTGGTGTAGCCGTCAAAGCTAGCAAAAAAAAAAAAAAAAAAAAAAGCTTCGTAATCTTCTATATTAGTAAATTGTTGAAATTTTAAATTTTTTTAAATTTGAGACGCAGCCCATAACAATTAGAACGACGTCAGAAAGTTTTAAGAGAGAAATTGACGATTTGTTTAAGAATAGTTTGCATGAATTTGCTAAACAGGTTGACATGGTAACCGTGTTGGCTCAGACCCGCCCTCTATTGGCCACTGTGTTGTTTTTTTTTGTTGTTTTTTTTTTATTATTTAGTTTTTGTCCAAAACAGATGAGGATGTGAACAACGCTGCTTGTGTCGCCGCTGTCTTAGCAAGCACGATCTCCGGCCTGACTGTTATGGAAGCAGCATTGCATGCTGGGTATTGTAGCATTTCATTGTGCAATGAGAGCGTTTTATATTTGGTTGTTTCAGAAGCGCAGAATTTCGACTTGATCCGGCTCTCTACGTATCGCACAGCCTCCAAACTCCGCTTCGTCCAGAAGCAATGCAACCGTGAGTACGACCGTAAAACGCCACAGCGCTGTGATGTTTTCCGATTTTTGGTGAAACTGCATCTATAACACGTCTTTTCGTGAACTGTGGTAATAAAACGATGACAGAAAAATGTTTTATTTCACTGGTTTTGTCCACTCACAACCACCAACTCGCAAACAAACAGGCGACGTCAAAGAACGCTTTAAGCTCCGCCCACCTGAAGCAATCATGCCATGTCGTATGTCCCTGAAGAGCTTGTTATCACAGGAATAAATACATTTTTTTTTTTTTTTTTTAAAGAGAAAAACAGTGAAGACATGATATTTCCAACAACGTCTTTCTCTAGAGAGCGTCGTCACAGTGAAATAAATGTTTTAACAAAAAAAAAAAGCCTAGATATTTGGTTTTATTTATGCAAATTGTCACATATTTAATTAGTTGAAGCCTCATTTGCATTAATAAATATTTAATAATATTTTTTTTTATTATATTTCCAGTACACAAAACTCTTCACACCAGATTTTTTTTTTATTTTTAAATCTTCCATTAAATGACAGAATTATTATGTTTGTGTTATTAATTCTTATTCATTGTCATTGCGTATAATATATTTTTATGTCATATAACTGGAATATCCGTAGAACACGATTAAAAATGGTGGTTTTAACCGTAGTCTCGGCGAAAGCGTATTAAGTGGATGAGAAAAGCCGTTTGGGAAAACGGACTTCCGGGCCGGAATGCTCGTTCGTGTTTGGACACGCCTCCTGTCAGTCATTTTAGAGACACTCTTTGGGTTACTGTATGTCCTGGGGGCGGAGCTTCATAAACGTGGGTAGAAATGTGCGTTGGCTCAAGGAGTAAAATAAATGATGTGCATATCGAGCGCATGTTCTTAACCGTTCCGGACGTATTATTGGGAGAAATGGATTAACGTTACCCAGCGTGCCTTTAATTATTTATTGCGAGCGGTATTGAATGTTTCAGTGCACCTGGTGGACGTGTGGAACATGATCGAGGCGTTTCGGGACAACGGCTTGAACACGTTGGAGCACAGCACCGAGCTGAGCGTGTCCCGGCTGGAGACCATCGTCTCGTCCATCTACTACCAGCTCAACAAGCGTCTGCCCACCACCTTCCAGATCAACGTCCAGCAAAGCATCAGCCTGCTGCTCAACTTCCTGCTGGCTGCACACGACAGGTCCGCGTACGCCTGCACGCCACCTAGCTGCGTATGCGCGTCACGTCAGCGTACAGTGGTGTCCGAAAACCTTGATACGAAATGAAAACTTTACTCACACACACACACACACACACACACACACACACACTGAGAGTTACTGAGGAAATTTTATACGTGCGTCGCCTAGCCGTGTACGCACGTCACCTTGCTGTGTACGCACGTCACGTCAGCGTATTTACTTTGAATCGCTTTTCACGCTAAGTCCGTAAGATCGTCTATCTCAATGATGTCAGGTATTACAGGTTACTAATGTATAAAGGTGTCCGAAACCTTTGATACTAAATGAAAACCTTACTCACACACGCACACACACATTACATTACACGCACATTACAAATCGAGGACATTTTGACACAAAACCCCCAATTTTTTTTTTTTTAAAGCAACAAAGTTACAGACATTCACGATTCTTGCAAAAACATCCAGACGACAGTGCAGATGTTCTTGTGTTCCACACTTCCAGTTTTTATAAACGTGTTTAGATCATAGGGTTGGTCTTGGAAGATCTTGGAAGTTTGAAGATTTGTTGGGGGGAAAAAGGAAAAACGTAATGTGTTTCTCTGTAAAATGGGACGGTCCAAAAATGCCACACCACCTAGTTGACTTATACTAGTGTGTGTGTGTGTGTGTGTGTGTGTCAGAACGATAGGTTAAGTGAAGCTGTATATGTTGTGTGACAGTGATCCTGACTGTAAAGTGTGTGTGTGTGTTTGTGTGTCAGAAAGGTTAAGTGAAGCTGTATATGTTGTGTGACAGTGATCCTGACTGTAAAGTGTGTGTGTGTGTGTGTGTGTGTGTGTGTGTGTGTGTGTTGCAGTGATGGCCAGGGGAGCGTGACGGTGTTCTCCATTAAGGTCATGCTGGCTATACTGTGTGGAGGGAAGATTGTGGATAAACTGCGCTGTGAGTGTTTCCTTCCTGTCAATCGCAACACAACAACGCGTATGAAGCAGCGTCGCCCCCTAGTGCACAACCTACACAATGACTTACTTTAAAACGTGTCTTATCTTCCAGCTCGGGGTGAAATAATTCACTAAAATGGCTGTTTAATCTGCTTTCAAACACACACACGACAACGACAGTGCTCTGTTTCTGACTCGCTGCCTTTCCTCACAGCCACCTTTACTCTCACTCTCTCTCTCTCTCTCTCTCTCTCTCTTTCTCTCTTTTAGCTTATAAGGAGAAAACGTTAAATGCTGATAATTAGTGGTGACAAAACATTATATCACGATTCTCAAAGACGTTTCTGTGATATTTAACAAAATTCCAGCAGAACAAGATAAAATAAATTAACACTGGGGAAAAAAAAGGAAAAATACAGTTTTAAAGATTTTTAAAGATCGTTATTTAGTAAAAAAAAAAAAGAAAAGAAAAGAAAGAAAAGCACTAAATCTATATGAAAAAGTACCACTATATCCGTGATACCTCAGTAAAAAGTGTATTGTTCATCACGATATTGATATTATATCACCGTGTCGTCCATGGTGCAAACTATATTTCTAAAAAAAGAAAAATGAATAGTTTTGATCTTCTTGTTATGTTCTGTACAATTTTTTTTTTTTTTTTTTCAAAGATTTAATATTTTTTCCTTTAATTATCACCAGTGTTTTGTGTTTTTAAATGGTCAGTTGAACTGCCTTTGTATCGCAGGCTGTTTTAATGCACATTGTGTTCTGTTTGAAAGAGAGACCAGTGTTGTATATGAAGTTGTGTGTGTGTGTGTGTGTGTGTTAGATATTTTCTCTCAGATCTCCGACTCTCACGGTGCGATGATTCTCTCCAAGTTCGACCTCTTCCTGATGGAGGCACTTAAAGTGCCGAGCGCAGTGTTCGAGGGTCCGTCCTTCGGCTACACACAACACTTCGCCCGCTCCTGCTTCCCACAACAGGTACACACACACACACACACACACACACACACATCCGAAAGGATATGATGATGTACACAATTCTGGGCACCAAAACGGCTAAAATGTGCGTGTGTCTGTGTGTGTGTGTCTAACAGAAGAAGGTGATGTTGAACACGTTTCTGGACACGATGATGGCTGATCCTCCTCCTCAGTGTCTCGTCTGGTTGCCCCTCATGCATCGCCTCGCTAATGTGGAGAACGGTATCTCTCTCTCTCTCTCTCTCTCTCTCTCTCTCTCTTTCTCATGCACACTCGCACACTTGACAACACCAACATTGCTTTCACTTTTTTTCTCTTGCTCTCTGTCTCTCTCCTTCTCTGTCTCCCTCTTCCTTTCTTGCTCTTTTTCTCTCTTGCTTTGTGTCTCTCTCTCTGTCTCTCTCTCATTCTTTGTCTCTCTCTCTTCCTCTTCTGTCTCTATTTCTATTTGTCTCTGTCTCTCTCGGTCTTTCTCTCTCTCTCTCTCTCTCTCTCTCTGTGTGTCTCTCTTGCTCACTCGCCCATTTCTGTCTTGCTTTCCGTCTCTTTCGCTCTCTCGCGCTCTCTGTCTCTCTCACTTGCTCTCTTGCTTATTTTTTTTTCTTGCTCTCTGTCTCTCTCTCTCTCTCTCTCTCTCTCTCTCTTCAGTCCTCCACCCGGTCAGCTGTTCGTATTGCCGCAGTGAGAGCATCGTTGGTTTTCGGTACCGCTGCCAGCAGTGCTTTAACTACCAGCTGTGTCAGACGTGCTTCTGGCGTGGTCATGCCAGCGGAAACCATAGCAACCAGCACCAAATGAAGGAGCACTCGTCCTGGGTGAGGATCCATTTTCCATTACAATCCATTTACAGTCCATTACAATCCACCACCAAAAGCTCTCATCCCATTAGTTATAGAACACACGTACACTGCTAGAAGGTGTTATTACAGTGTTATTACAGTGTAAGGAACTTACAGTACACTATTCAGTAAATCTAGTAATTACCAGAGGCGCCAATATTTATGGTTTAACCGTAGCGTTTACGATGTTTGACCAGTTGCTACTGCGATACAGAAGACACCTGGATTTTTTGGGTCAAACTGAGCTATTCCTCTCGGTCTACCGGGATTTTCTTTAAACTAAACATTAGTTTGCTTTGTGTGATTGTGTGTGTGTGTGTGTGTGTGTGTGTGTGTGTGTGTGTTGCAGAAATCTCCTGCCAAGAAGTTGGGCCGTGCCATTAGTAAATCGTTTGGGTGTGTACCGAGCCGAGAACCCCCTCACCCCATCTACCCTGAGGACCCGGAGAGACCACTCGACCTCTCAAACATCGTGTAAGAGTGTGTGTGTGTGTGTGTGTGTGTGTGTGTGTGTGTGTGTGTGTGTGTGTGTGTGTGGGTGGTGTTGTTGTTTGGTGAGTATATGTGAGTTCAAAAGAAAATGATATATGGGTGCTTGGTCTACTAAAGAAAAAGCTTAGTCTGGAGTCTCTGTCTTTCTCTCTCTCTCTCTCTCTCGCTCTCTATCTGACTTTACCTCTATCTCTTTCACTATTTCTCTGTCTCTATCTGTTTTTATTCCACTCTGTTCCTGTTCTCTCTATTTCTGTTCCTTCTTTTTCTGTCTCTGTCTCTCTTTCTATCCTCTCTCTCTCTCTCTCTCTCTCTCTCTCTCTGTGTGTAACAATCCTTGTTACATAAAAGTTAATAAGTACCTCTGGATTTTGTCTATATATTCTAAATGTGTGTGTGTGTGTGTGTGTGTGTGCTCTCTCCCCAGTCCACCCCGTCCTGTTCCAAACAACATGACTGTCTCAGCCCCGCCCCCTTCTGGAAGCCCCACCCCCAACCAAAGGTGAGTTAACCTGACCTTGACACCTCATGGTGTGTGTGTGTGTGTGTGTGTGTGTGTGTGTGTGTGTGTGGGGTGTGGTTACTGTTTAAAATGCTTTACAGCATTAAAGAAGGACGCGACCGAGGTGACAAAGGCATGATCACATAAAACACTAGTTAATCATTAATACAGGGATGGTGTGTGTGTGTGTGTGTGTGTGTGTGTGTGTGTGTGTGTGTATGTGTGTGTATGAGTGAGTGAGAGAGAGAGTGTGTGTGGTGATATTTATGTATGACTTCAACAGCAGTGTGTGTGTGTCTGTGTTTGTTGCTTTGTGTATATTGTGTTAACGTTTCGAGTTTTGTTCTCATCCATCTGACAAATCATGTGAGTATGAGAGAACACACACACACACACACACACACACACACACACACACACTGCATACTTACAGCTGCTGTGTGTCATTCATCATGTTCGCTCACCTGTTTGTTCTTTGTGTGTGTGTGTGTGTGTGTGTTTGTCCTGTTATTCATTTCATATTGTGTTGTTTTTCTGTGTTTGTCTAAATCGTATGTGCGCGCGTGTGTGTGTGTGTGTGTGTGTGTGTGTAGGGTGCAGAGTATAGCTGCTGCTCAGCGTCTGAATGAGGAACACGCATTGATTGCAGCTTATGTGAACAAACTGCAATCGAGCCCACGGTGAGAATGTGTGTGTGTGTGTGTGTGTGTGTGTGTAGGAGAGAGACTGACAGTGAGTTAATGAACACGAGAGGCACACACACAATGGATTTTTTTTTTAACCCAGATCATTCAAAGTGTGTGTGTGTGTGTGTGTGTGTGTGTGTGTGTGTGTGTGTGTGTGTGTGTAGTGCTGTGGACAGTCCCAGCCGAATGGACGAGGAACACAAGCTAATCGCTCGATACACGGCTCGGCTAGCGACGGACCCTTGCAACAATGCTGTAAGACACACACACACACACACACACACACACACACAAACAACAACAACAACATGCAAATTCTGTGAATGTAACGTAGCTCAATTGTCTGACTTTTAATCTTGTCACTACAGACACGATAACGTATTAGAAAGAGCGCATGTGATTTGCAGCTGCACGACTGTCAGAGCTGCTGTTCTGGAAAACTAATCAACACCTTCTGACCAATCAGGATCCAGAATCCGTGTAAATGACGTGCTCTGTTTTCTCAGAGATCTCCACACCTGGACTTCGACAGTAACAAGCATCAACGACAGCTCATAGCAGAACTGGAGAACAAAAACAGGTACACGCTCGCCGTTGATCATTTCTCTGCAACAGCATGTTTAATTCCGTACGTAATGGTGTGTGTGTGTGTGTGTGTGTGTGTGTGTGTGTGTGCAGGGAGATCTTGCAGGAGATCCAGCGCCTGCGTTTGGAGCACGAGCAGGTGTCCCAGCCCACTCCGGAGAAAGCTCAGCAGAACCCCACGCTGCTGGCTGAACTGCGGCTGCTCAGGTCACACTCGCGCTTCTCTCTCACACACACACACACACACACACACACACACACACACACACACCTCGACACACTCAGTTTGGAGACTTGATGTCTCTTTCGTCACACTTTCCTAGTAGAGCTGCTATAACATAAGTGAGAACTTTTTTTCACAGACATTGTACAACATTAAATGTAGCAATAAACGGATAAAAAGTATGACACATCGTTCATAGAAAAATGACTGGTGTGAGAGGAATAAAGCAAGTGTCTCTCTGACAGAGACGAATCTGTCTCTCTCCATCTTCTCTCTCTCTGTCTCTTTCTGTCCCTGTCTCACTCCCTTGCTCTCTTTCTCTCTGTCTCTCTCCTTCACCCTCTCTCCGTTCCTCTCTCTCCATCTCTCAGAAAGAAAAAGGGGCTAAACGCTCTCTCACCTTCTGTCTGTCTATCTCTCTAGCTTCTTTCTCTCACTTTCTCTCTCCATCTCTCGTTCTGTCTCTGTCTATTGTCTTTCTATCTGTCTCTCACACACTTTCTCAGCCTTGCACACACTCTCTGTCTATCTCTCTCTTCTGCTGTGTCTGTCTGCTTCTCTTACTCTCTTGCTCTCTCTCTCTCTCTCTCTCTCTCTCAGTTTCTCTTTTTGTCTCTCTCCTTCTCTCCTTCACCTTCTTTTGCTCTCTCTTTTTCTCGCTGTCTGTGTCTCTCTCTCTGTCGACGTCGCAGGGGACGGTAACAGTAACTCCGGTTCTTCACACCACCCCAACGTTGATTATTTTCCTTAAACAGGTTGTTTTATTCTTTACATAATGGTGTGTGTGTGTGTGTGTGTGTAGGCAGAGGAAGGATGAGCTGGAACAGAGGATGTCTGCTCTGCAGGAGAGCAGGAGGGAGCTAATGGTGCAACTAGAGGGACTGATGAAACTACTGAAGGTATATACACACACACACACACACACACACACACACACACACACACACCTACATTAGACAGCCACTAGAGGGCAGTATCTCTCTTTCTCTGTTTCTGTTTTGCCTTTCACACCTCGTTCTCTCTCTTTCTACCTCTCTGTGTTTCTTCTCACACATCTCTGAATAACAGGCTAGATCATTCCTGTCTTCTTTCATCCGTTTTTCCTCTCTCACTCTGTTCTTTTTCTTCTACTTTTGTGCTGCATGCTGTAGGAAGAGGAGCAGAAACAGGCTGTAAGTTTCCTCACCCTGATTGTGTGTGTGTGTGTGTGTGTGTGTGTATTGGCATGTGATTCAAACGTGTTTGTTTGTGTTCTTTAGTTCTGCACAAGTGCTAAGTACCAGTAGGTAATAAACACTTTATTGCTGTGTATAATGGTGTGTGTGTGTGTGTGTGTATTGCTTGTTTCTCAGGCCCAGGCAGCAGGCACTCCTCAAACTTCTCCTAGCCACGCCGCCTCTCGTCCAATCCCCATGCCTGTTCGCTCCACAGGCTCCACGCCCACGCACACTGGCCACGCCCCCTCCCATGTGCCCCAGGACTCTCTGGCCGGTGTGGGCGGAGACGTGCGCGAGGCTTTTGCTCACGGTGAGAAGGAATGAAAATATTCTTTATTACTTCATTATTGCTGTCTCTCTCTCTCACTGTAATCTGTCTGTCTGTCTGTCTCTCTCTCTCTCTCTCACTGTAATCTGTCTGTCTGTCTCTCTCTCTCTCTCTCTCACTGTAATCTGTCTGTCTGTCTCTCTCTCTCTCTCACTGTAATCTGTCTGTCTCTCTCTCACTGTAATCTGTCTGTCTGTCTCTCGCTCTCTCTCTCTGTAATCTGTCTGTCTGTCTCTCTCTCTCTCTCACTGTAATCTGTCTGTCTGTCTGTCTCTCGCTCTCACTGTAATCTGTCTGTCTCTCTCTCTCTCTCACTGTCTCTCGCTCTCTCTGTCTGTCTGTCTGTCTGTCTCTCTCACTGTAATCTGTCTGTCTGTCTGTCTGTCTCTCTCACTGTATTCTGTCTGTCTCTCTCTCTCTCACTGTCTCTCGCTCTCTCTGTCTGTCTGTCTGTCTGTCTGTCTCTCGCTCTCTCTCTGTAATCTGTCTGTCTGTCTCTCTCTCTCTCTCACTGTAATCTGTCTGTCTCTGTCTCGCTGTCTCTCTCTTGCTGTCTCTTTCTGTCTCTATCTCATTCTCTCTGTCTCTCACTCTCTCTTTCACTGTCATTCTCTCTGTCTTCCTCTCTTGCTGTATCTCACTCTCTCTGACCGTCTCACTGTCTCTGTCACTCTCGCTCTCTCACTGTATCTCACTTTCTCTGTCTGTCTATCTGTCTGTCTCTCTCTCACCATCTCTGTCACTCTCAATCTGTCTGTCTCTCTCTCGCTATCTTTTTCTGTCTCTGTCTCATTCTCTCTGTCTTCCTCTCTTGCTGTCTCTTTCTGTCTCTGTCTCACTCTTTCTCTCTGTCTCTTTTCATCTCTCTCACTCTCGCTGTCTCTTTCTGTTTCTCACTCAAATTCTCTCACCCTCTGTGCCCCATCTCTTTCTCTCTATTTCTCCCTCTCTCTGTGTAACTCTCTCTTTCTCTCGCCAACCCTCCCTGTGTAATTGCCTCTGCCTATTTCTCTCTGTCTCTCTGTCACATTCTCTCTCTTGCGCTCTCTCTCTCTCTCTCTCTATTCATCTCTCTTCCTCTCTCTGTCTCTATCTTATTCTCTCTCTCTGTTTTAGGAGCACGCAGAAACCTGCGTAATGATCTTCTCGTGGCAGCTGACTCCATCACCAATACCATGTCCTCCTTAGTCAAGGAGCTGCACACTGGTAAGGGAACACACACACCCACACACACACTCACACACGCTGAAAACTCTAACTCTTGATCTGGAACACATCACACTGAACTTCAAACACAATGCTGAGTGATTTATGCAAATACAGCTTAACCACAAAACGTCTCACTCCTGCGTTCTGTGTTTGTGGGTGTGTAGAGGAAGACGGAGTGGAGGAAGACGCGAGACTGCGGAATGGAAAAGACAGAGGTACACACACTCCACACACTCCACATTTACTGTAAATATATTATTAACATCTCCAAGCCACTTCACATATACATCACTTACACTACTGATATTACAGAAACGTGATTGTCACCTGGAACATGTCCTGAAAATGACTGTACTGGAAAAACTCCATACAGTTGGGTCCGGAAGTATTTGGACAATGACAGAGTATTTGTGATTTTGCCTTTATACACCACCACAGTGGATTTGAAATAAAACAATCAAGATGTGATGGAAGTGCAGACTTTCAGCTTTATTTTAAGAGGCTCCACAAAAATA
>JAKKZJ010000289.1:0-12795 GCA_033441845.1 Pangasius mekongensis
AGCACATCTTGTTCGTTTCATTTGAAATCCATTGTGGTGGTGTATAGAGCCAAAAATGTTAGAATTGTGTCGATATTATACTATCGAAATATTTATGGACCTGACTGTAGTATGCCTTTTGGAAAAATATTTAGGTTTAAGCAATACTTTCTTGAAATCACACTGGCACAGAAAAAATAATGATATTAACTGAAAAGTGTACTTTTCAGACCTTCTCTACATAAGAGCACCATAGGAGAGCCATGCCAATATAGGTGAAACTACACACTTTCTCTCTCTCTCTCTCGCTCTCTGTTCAGACCCTTTCCTTATAAAACAAAGCCCTCAGACCACAGAGATGACAGTCCTGCACCAAGCCAATTTACTGCATACAATATACTTTAAAATTTTAATACACTATATGGCCAAACATATGTGGACAACTAAACATGACACCCGTATGTGTTTGTTGAACATTCCATCCCAAAGGCATGGCATTAATATTGAGTTGGCCCCACCTTTGCTCCTATAACAGCCTCCACTCTTCTGGGCTTTCTACTAGATTTTGGAGCGTGGCTGTGGGGATTTGTGTTCATTCAGCCGCAAGAGCATTAGTGAGATCAGGCGCTGATGTTGGTGAGGAGGTCTGGGTTGGTGTTGGTGTTCTAGTTCATCCTAAAGGTGTTCGGTGGGGTTGAGGTCAGGGCTCTGTGCAGGACACTCGAGTTCTTCCACTCCAACCTTCACACACCATGTCTTCATGGAGCTCGCTTTGTGCACAGGGACATCATCATGCTGGAACAGGTTTCGGCCTCTTAGTTCCAGTGAAGGGAAAATCTAAATGCTATATACAAGGTAATATACAAAGACATTCTATACAGTTGTGTGCTTCAAACTGTGTGGCAACATTTTGGGGAAGAACCACATATGGGTGTGATGGTCAGGTGTCCGCATACTTTTGGCCATATAGCGTACTTCTATGCATCAGTTCTCATAGAAAAAAAAATAGTAAAAAAAAGCTTATATCAATAATAATAATAATAATAATAATAACAATAATAATAATAATGCTACTGTATAAGGCAATGATTATTCATCTAAAACTGAAACAAATAACACACACACACACACACACACACATACACGGTCACTCAGCCTGCAGAATAAGGAACACAAAGTACTTGCCTAACCCATGTGTACATTCTAATCTTCTTCATGGTGAATTATTCAGCCCTTTTGTTTTGTTTATAGTGTGCATATTTTATGCTGGATGTCAACTGTGTGTAGGATACACTCATTACACACTGTTTTAGTGTGTGTTCCCTCTTAGTGTGTGTGGTCCAGATGGTTAATCTCAGATGTAGAAATGTCTGTAAATGTGTGTATTACTGCTTATAAATGAATCATTTATTTATCACAGCTCGTCACAGAAGCTGGTTCATATAGCGCAACTAGCATTAGCATGCTAACTAGCGTTAACATTAGCAAGGACTGACATAACAACAATTTGAAGCACACACTTTCAACTTCTTGAAAGCCAAGTTATAATACATTTAAAAATTCATACTGATTTATGAGAATGGTCATGAGTGTCTTCACTGTCCTTTTTCTTTGTAATAAGGTCTCACGAGTTTTAAGTTCTCGTACTAGCTCCATTAGCATTTTAAGCTACATGACAGGCCATTCAGCTGCTTAAAAGCCAAGTTCTAACTTTATAAAGCCATAAAAATCGGCTTATGAAAATGGTCAAGAGTGCATTCACTGTCCTCTTTTTCTTTCTAATGAGGTCTAAAGCTCCTGCATTAGCGTGTTAGCATTGTTAGCATGTTAAGCTTCATGATAGGCCATTATGGGGTTTTTTTTTATGAGAATTATCTGGCTGTGCTGGGCACTTGCCAGTTTCAGCCATATTTTGAACAGACTGAGGTGGGAGTGGTGAATGGGTATTGGGGAGTGTCTATAAATTATATCAGCCAAATTATACACTTGTACAGAGGCCATGGCTTAAACAATTATTTTCAGTTGTGTTCTATGTTTTTTCAGGTTAATGAAAAGAAATAAATAAAAGAAAGACATTTTAAAAATCAGCTGTTGCACCTTTCAGCCTGTATGGAGTTCGGTGAAAAATGTATGATGTAAAGTAAAGAGAACAGACATATGGCATGTATAATGCTGTTCTCTATGGGCCTTTTGTTGTTGCTTACGTGAGAGGCTGAAACAAAATAAGGCTTTTTATGCTGTTCAGGACATTGCTGCATGTCTGGTGAGAATCTGGTGAGAAAATAGTGACAATAGAATATTCAGTGATAAGACAAACTAACCATTGTGTTCTGTCAAGAGCAATAGAGGGAAAATGTGTGTCTGTGTCGTTCATTTGTGTGTGGTTAAGAGAGTGTGTGAGAGATAACAGAGAGGAACAGAGGGACGTGGTGTGTGTGTGTGTGTGTGTGTGGGGGGATTATTTGAGAGTCTGAGTGCCTGCTGCAATGTGTCACAGTGTACACAATTCAGACATTGCAATCAGAAAAGTATGTGAAAGCTTCTTGTTCGTTTCTTCCCAGACACATACAGGTTCTCTGAAAGAGCGAAATAAAAACACATGAGGAGCAGAAAACTTTACTTGGGTGTGTATATTTCATCTCTGTGGACTGATTCACACAAAGTGATTAGGTTTAGAAATGCATATACACTCTGGGACAGCATTCTCAATTCAAGCACCATATCACTTTCATTTATAATAGGATATGATATATAACAATATCTGATTCAGTGAAATGTGATGCATTTGTGTTCTGCCCAATGCCCTACCCACTAATCGAAGTCATTTGTATCCATAGCAGACACTTTCTCTGAGGGAATGGTTATAATATCGCATTGTGTTTCCCTGCAAAGGATATTATGTCTGGCCTCTATTTTGTGACAGCAATTCAATTACCAGGGTTTTGTATGCCCCACAAATATCCACCCTATGCGATTTGAATGAGCCCGCAGTCTTAATCAGCTTTCTGTCATGCTATAATATAATGGAAAGTGCCACTTCTGTGGGCTGCACTCCAGTGATGTTCCATAAAAGCTCCATTAAAATCAACTCTAATTTCTGCTGCCCAGAGAAAATGACAAAAATGAAAGCTCATTAAAAAAAGCCTAAACATTTAGGCAAGAGGTGTGGTTAGCTCTTTTGACTTCATTTATATTTATTATATGAAATCCAAAGGTACTGTGTGCTTCGAATTATTAAATTTACTACAATTTTTTTGCAGAAACTGGCAGCAGGATCAGAAAAAAAAACAACAGAAAAAGGGGATAGTTTCATTGATCTTCAGTAACACTTTATCCTGGTCAGGGTTGCTGTGGATCCGGAGCCTTTCCCAGGAAAACTGAGTTCAAGGTATACCATACACACACACACATAGCATAGCCAGCATGTTTTTGGTAGGTGGGAGGAAACTGGAGAACGCAGAGGAAACCCACACAGACAGGAAACCACACAAACATGCAAAACTCCACACAGACAGTAATCCAAGTTTAGGATTGAACCGTGGAGCTGTGAGGCTTCACCACTATCCACAGCACACTCAGTGTGTAGCTTTCTAACGGAAAAGGAAAAGATGAAAACAAATAACCATTTGATTTCTACAGAACGCAAACTCACACTCACCTTTCTGTACTGTCTGTTTGACGGGTAGCATGTGGGCACAGAGTCACTCAGTTCTCTGTTTTCCTCAGAAATTCTCTTCGTGTGCTTTTGAGGTTCTTTTGTGGGGGCAAGTGTTTTCCAGCCCTTCACATAATATCCCTTAAACTCCACATAGACATGAGCACCAAGGCACAGAACCGAGAGGAGGACACACACACGCGCGAGCACACACCTGTTCATCCTCTACTTCAGTGTTTTTCAGTTCTTCTCCAGCGCTCTCTCATGTCGTTGATCAAGTTATATCATTTCTCCATATCTCTCCATTTCCAGGTGTCCACTCTCACATGCAGTGTGGTGAAGTTTTCTCTCTTTTTTTGTCCGGTTAATCTTCGTCCTGCTTCTTCATCCCATTTTCATACTGCCCTTTTTGAAGTACAGCGCCAAAGCTCTCTGGTTACAAAGTGCACCATGTGTAAACATCTACATCCATGCTCGCGGGTGAGAGTGAGCTTGCGTGTGTATGTGTGTGTAGATTGCATTCAGAATTTCAGGAACTCCCTCTCTCTCAACTTTTGGTACCGCCCCCTCTCTCGGTCAGCAGTCATCTGTTCTGTGTTCTGTATCAGTCGCCTCTGCAGTGTTGGCACAATCAGATTTAGACCAGATGGCAGCAGAAATTTCCTTCATCTTCCTTCATCTCCAATCAGCCAGTTTCCAAAACCAAATGGTGCTAAAAACATAACTTTGAAAACAGCTACATAGGGGGGGAAAGCCCTCATTTCCAAAGAAAAAAAAAGAAAAAAAATGGATCAAAATCTCTCAACACATACAGTACGTAGTGGATATACTCAAAACTCAATGTCTAAGGGTCTTCCATCAATATGTAACACAAATCCAAGACTATAATTATTACCTTCTAACAATAAATGAGTCTTTAAATGAGACAGACATGAAAAAAAAGACTTTCCAACGCTGATCCTGGTCTTATCCATCTCTCCAACACTGGAGTAATACAGTAAAAAGTCACTGCAGTTTGTTTTGTTTTTTTAGTTTTCCCAAAGAATTTGCCATATCTGTGTTTTATCAGGAAGTATCTGAGGTGCTTCTGTGTTTACTCTGAGCATTGCGACCTCACTACAAGCTCACGTACTATTTTAATTCTAGAATTCACAAAAGTGTGTTGATAAATGAACAGCTTCAATGGCGCATTGTAATAAGTCCACGGTGTTTAGAGAGCGCGATGAACCTGAGGTACGTCAAAGCACAAGTGTTTGATGTATTTGTTGATTTTGAATGAACAAATGAATAGAGATGAGATACAATGAGACATTTTTTTTATGAAGAATAGCTTTATATGCAACAAGATCCCAAGATAGGAAGATTCTATATATGCAGTTATTTTATCTTATTTTATGTTTTTATTTTAACCAAAA
Source organism: Pangasius mekongensis (assembly GCA_033441845.1). Lineage (NCBI taxonomy): Eukaryota > Metazoa > Chordata > Actinopteri > Siluriformes > Pangasiidae > Pangasius > Pangasius mekongensis. Next base: position 5,050 of record JAKKZJ010000289.1, read on the forward strand.
TGATAAATCGAGGATTTTATCACCAGATTTAAAACTGAGAGCTCAAGCAGACATCTTTTCATGTCTGGGTAATTTTTGGGTCTTTTTACTTACAGTCCCAAAGTAAGATTTTGTTGCCAAATAATAATTAAAGTAAAATAAAATAATTAAAGCAAGTAAAAAATATAATTTATTGGGCGAGGTGATAATAGTTCGCAGCCAGACCCCAAAAAAAAAGCTATATTGTTGCCAGAAATGGGTTAACAAGTTGTAATGCATATTTTCTTAGATTCAGTATTGAATAATAATAATAATAATAATAATAATAATAATAATAATAATAATAATGTTTAGGAGATACAATGGCACTCTAATTGTGGAATTATCCAGATGATATCAGATCAATCTAGCCTTGTCACTTCAGCCCAGATTCTGACCTTCCTTATATGGTTATTGTTTCCTGTCCCTGGTAACCTGTTGCATGTCACATCTTCTTCTTGTTACCCATTGCTAGTCTGTTTATGTATATATCCTTAGGTTTCCCTGTGTGTAAGTGTTTCTTAGCTGTGGCTTGTTATGTTGCTTTCCAGTGACTAGTGACTAGTTACTCGTGAGTGTCATGTTTTAATCTGCACCTAGTGTTTTGCAGTCATACTGTCTGCATTTCGCCTACGCTATGGATTCCCTGTAATAAATATACTGAGCCGTGTGTCCTGCCTCTCTCCTGCATCTTTTGGTAAAAGTTACAGTTTCAGGCTTTACAGATTGAACATGTTGGAAATACTTTTGTACCATGTGGCAATGCTCTCATACATAGCACAATACTGCCCCCTGTCGGACACCCAATACTGCTATTTTAGAAAAGGCTCCATGAAAATCACTCTTTGACCTGTGCTACATTTGTAGACTTTATGGAAAGGAGTCTTTTGTAAACAGTTGGTAAGTTTTCCACCATGGATGACTTTCCAGTTTCTCAGTAACAGGAAAAAAATGTGGGTTTTTTTTTTTTGGTCTTATTTATTCCAAAAGAGAGTGAGAAGAATGTCAGGTGAGGGAACAGTTTCACAATAAATGGATAAAAACTATGGTGTGCTTGTTCATTAATAAATGAAACACTGCAAAGTTTAGCAAATTGCTGTGGTATAAGAGGAATAAAACACTTCAGGACACTTCTGGAAAATAATCATTGATGGGTTGGTGTGATGTGGCCTGAAACAGGTCACTCAGAAGTTGATTATTTTTAATAACAGCACATCCCGAAGTATTTCATGCCTTACTTAATCCATGCCATAATGCATCGCACATCAGTTGTGATACTTAGTTATACCATCAGCTCAGGTCATGTCTTCTCCTTGCCAGCAGAGATCCCCCTCCCTGAGTTCTAACAATGTCACACCCCTTCCTGTTGTCAGAGTATAATGACCTACACATACACAAGATGAAGTCTTGCCTCATTTCATGCTCTTTATTCCCGTGTCTATGTAGCCGTGTTTCTGCTTTACTGTTTAGTCTTTGGATTTGCCCTCTGGACTATGTCTGTGGACTTCTCTGTGTTCTGACACATGCAAAACCCTTTTGGATTGTGGACTTTGCTCTGTTTTAACAAACCTTTGCAAATGGAGCCTCAACTGTCTCCTTAGTCCCAAGTATTGCATCAATGTTTATCTAATATGAATCTGGCCCCCAGGTGGCACAAAAGAAAAGCGTTCCCCATAACATCAGTAGATCTTCACAATCTTGAATCCGGACACCGCCACAGCCATCCGTGGCTGTGAGAAAAATTGGCATCATGTGAGCTCATGTATGCGGAAGAGAGAAGCTAGTGCTTTCCTCAACGTGGAAAGTGAGGAGAATTACTCTCTGAGTATTCACACTGAGTCCATTCAGTCCATCAGTAAACAGAAGAGAGCGCTGAAGTGCAGGGCAACTGTCCAACCCAATGTAGCAGCTCAGATGTCACATGACCTGAGAACAGCATGCCATGATAAAAAAAGATACACAGTTTATGTTATGCTATGATGATATACCTTTGCTTAAACTATGCTAAACTTTTCACCAGGTAAAAATCTAAAATATTTCAATTATTTAATATTTAATATTGCCACAGTAGTATTATACATTGCAATTTTTAAACAGATATTACCTTATGTAGGCACTACAGTGGTATGTTCCAGGGTCCCTGCGTTGATGAGCTTGGGTGGAGTTTTGCATGTCCGTATGGGTTCTCGCTGGGTTTCCGGTTTCCTCCTCGTAGAAAACATGCTGGTATGAGGATTGGCTACTCTGGATTGCTCCATAAGCCCTGCAACCACTGTGACGCTGACTGAAGATGAATGAATCTCATGTATCTTGCTTGGTTGCTAAGAATTTCTGCTTATTTTTCATGACAGATGGTACTTCTGAATTTCCAGTGGCACAGTATAAACATATCTCTGTCTGAAAACCTGTTCCCCCGAGTACAGCAATATGAAATTAATTTAATGAAGTTAGTAAAAGACAGTGAGTGCCATAGCATCAAATAACATCCTCATTGCTTGTTCAAGGCTAAATATGATTTTTGCTGTTTTGAGTATCTTAATGAATTAACTGTGCTACAACACACCATCCTATTCTGATGGTAGAGAACAGTGTTGCGTATAGATTTCTTTCATTTGATTAACTCAGTGTTTCACAGAATCGAAGTCTTGTCTAATTTTTTGCTGAGAATGCACTGCATGCACCTTTGGAATTAAACTCCAAGCCTATTGCCAATGTGTGAATGGTATGAGCCCTCATTTTACGTGCACATACTTATGCTGTCTGTGGAAACAAATATCCGTAGCTCACATCACATATTAGCCTCATCAGGAATGCTCTTTACTACAGCTTCACGAGAGGTAAAGATGGTGGTCTTAATGGTCACTCCACATTCATCTGTAATCACAATCACATCTTACAGTCTTAATTGGATAATAAGCTATTAAACTAGCTACCTCTGCCTCCCTTTGCACCACTGCAGTTTAAAATAGCTGTAGCTTGCTATTATGTCTTTCTTTCTTTTTACACTATGTGGACTGCTCTCACTTTGTACTGTTGTGTTTCTAATATTTGGTTGCGCGACAGCAAACAGCAAGAAAGTCTTTTCCATATGCTGTAAGGTATCATGATAACAACGTTGAATTGAATTATTGAACTTGTCTCACCCACAACAGTTTTTTTTTCTGTTTCCATGTTTGCACATACATGGTGTACTCTGATCACTCCTATCAGGAAACCTTGATGAGTGGGAACTTGGCAGCTGGATGCAGAGATGAAGGTTTCATATGCTTGGGTGCATTGTATGAGCATTTAGCAAAAAAAAAAAAAAAAAAAGAAAAAAAGAAAAAAGTTTTTTTTTAAGCTTTGCCTTCCTCTCTAGAGGTTCAAGTTGCAGCACCGAGTCATTAGCCTCAGCAGGAATGCCATGATTTAGGACTTGGACAGCGGCCCTGGAACATGAGTATTTAACATGAGCAGAGCCTGCTGGAGTGTCGTTTATGTCGGGTGGGGGATCCAGCTTAAGCTTCTTTTTCTTTTTCACTATTTCCTATCTCAGGCTGCATTTGACTACATTTCCCTTATTCCAAACCTCCTGTTATAAGGTCTACCTACAGAATTTCACTTTTGATCTGATTTTTGGCTGATTTGAACTCTGACACTTAAAACAGTCCCCATCTACATCATCAATGATTAACGGTAGGCCTACTGGAGATTCTTGTCATAGCTAGTCATATATCGATCGGAGATTACTAAATCATATCATTTTGTTTCATATTGTAGCAGAACCAGTGGCACTGTCAAATATCGAATTGTTGCCTTATGAGTCAAAATCGCAGCGGTATCGTATCACGTAGAAGCCTGGGGTTTACATCCATGATTTCATGTGATAATATGTTTTTCCACATTGTTATTAAAAGAAGAAGCCTTTATTTGTCATATATGCATTACAGTACAATGGAATTCTTCTGAATGAATGAATGTTGTTGTTTGAACACCCCCTCACAGAAAAAAACACATACAGTAGCCCCAAAAAGACACACTAAGCCTATTCCTGTTGTCACAGTTAATCCATGGTTAATCTGAGGAACTACACCATGTGGTTACTCCGCTAGAGGGAACATGTATGAAATTGATGGTAATTGACTACATACTGTCCATCCACTATAAATAACCTCGGGAGCAGCTGGTTAAAAGTAATTGCAAGAATGACTAAGGAAAGGGAAGTAAGTTTTATTTTGGCAAGAATAATTGTGAGGAAAAAAAGAAAAAGAGCAGCAAGGTTTGTTCAGACATCGGATTACCAGCTACAACTTGCACAACCCGCTACAAAGTGCACAAACTATTCCAAACAGGATCGATGAGCATGGGTACAGAGGGAGAGTAATGCAGCAGAAGCCATACAAGAATAAGAAAATAAGGGTAAATTTTGCGAAAAAACAGCCACCTTTTGACACAATACTTGTGGTCAAATAAATGCCAATTGGTTTGACCTGTTGTTTTCTAATGCAGTGAAATTCATACATTTGTAAGTGTGACTTAAGTGTCCGAATACTTTTTTGGGGCCACTGAAAATTTCACGTGATCATAAGTTTTTGTCCAAACAGCTGCAAGTACATCTATTTTTTTGTGTTTAATATTTAATATGTGAAGATTTAATATTTCAGTAATGAACAGTTAAATATCTAATGTTTATTCATGGATACAGATAGTTAAACGTCTCTGTTCAAATGCTGAAAAGGTTCATTCAGAAGTCCTCACAAAACTGTTTCCATGTTGTCTTGCCCTACCGTGTGTACGAATCTCCCTCACACACTTCTGCACTTTTAAGACAACACTACACTGAAAAAAATCATTCATAGAACAACAGAATTAAATTAAGGGCAGAATTTTCACTCGTAAAATATGTGTGAACAATAAAAAGTAAATAGTTAAATAATGGTTTATGTTAAATTCATGAACTAGGAATATGTACATTTATGTACTTAGTCTATTGTAGTAACATGGACATTATATCAATATGTAAAAACTACATAATCACGTTTTAGAGTGTGTCATTTGTCCTGTGCATTTAAGCTACATTAAGAGATTTTGTTTTATTTTCTCATTTTTTAACTTTAGCTTCATTTCTGAAAATGAAGTAAGCAGTCAAACTCATTCACGAAGGGTTAGGAGCCCTCTGGGTAGCGACCCTTCTCACTCTGACACAGTGACACACAAATTCAGCAAATTCAGCAAGGGCCAGTTGCTCTCAGCTCTTAGCAACTTAGCCTTCTATCAGCTTTCTTGAAAATAAATCATTGTGTCTTGTGGAGAATTTTATTTTTATTTTTCTTAAATGAAATGAAACTTCTCAGTCTATAAATCGAGCATTCATTTCTCTTAAATGTCTTTAGTGTTGTGCTTGATGGAAAATGCCAAACATTACTGTGCATATTGAAGGAATTTCATGAATACAGCCTTAAAAACCCCACAGCTAATACAGCTAGTCAGTGATTTGATCAAGGGCAAGCCAGGTGCGATTGCTCTTATGATTAATTATGCGGATTATGTTTATCAATGAGTTTTGTCAGGCGATGTTCTGACATTACTATACTGGAAAAAGACAAGAAATTACAAAGGAAAGTCATACCATTTAAAGGCTCCTTGGCAACTACTAATTTTTCCAGTAGACCTATTACAAACTTTGGGCACCCCTGGCTAAATTATATATTTTTTATATACGTAAGTTACCTGTGTAATTTTTGGGCCCCTATACCACCAGTTACCCCACTAGTGACGGCCCTGAGTGCAAATTTCAAGCAGGAAAAATCAGTGGAGATGAGAGCATTGGGCAAAATATTACTGACGTCAGATTTGAGGAAGTGCGGGACTGTCAGTCATTCCAGATTCATATTTTGATTGGCTCGTCTATCAGTTTTATTATGCAAAAATAAACCTGCTCTTTTGGTGTAATGACTGATTTTTGAGAGTATTAACTTGGCTTTGGTGTTAAAATGCAGAGCTCCTACACAAAACAAAGTTGGCAGGTCTGATTAGGTGATTTAAATATTTAGTAATGTTGGTATTTTCCATCTCACTCACACTCATCTGCAATTCTGAAGCGCCCCCCACAGTTTGTATACCTCTGCATTGGATTCATTCATTCTCACACACACACACACACACACACACACACACACACACACACACACACACACACAAACCACAAACCCCTTCCAGATCTGGCCCCATTGGTTCTTTGATTAAGCTGTATTTGGTTTTTAATTTGAAATTAAAGCACTCATTATTATATATTTTAAATAATGTGTTAGTATATGTTGAAAAATCCAGTGTGGCAGTGTGATGGGGAAAACTGACACTGAACTTTCTAGAAAGTCTGTACTGAAATTAGATATAATAAATACAAAATATATGCCTGAGGTTTCATTCTTTCATTTGATATGACATTTAAGCAAGCAGAGACATGGGAAGGCATTTTACATTCCAGGTGCTGCAATTTAAACTGCCTGTATGTGGTGTGAGCTATGACATCACACCTGAATTATGTTGTTCTTTCAGGTTTTACACTGGCAACCCTCCCTGTTTATGCGGGCTTGGGACTGACACTGAGAACTGAGCCCCCAGTGGCTGGGGTTGGCACCTAGCGTGGCTCTCAAACCCATGATCCTGAGATCAGGAGTCTCACTCTGAATCAGAAGGTGTGATCAGTTTCCTGTAACAGCATGGGTCTGAATATTTATAACAGTAACATAAATTATCAGTTTATATTCATGCACTTATTCTAATACGTTATCGTGCCTTCACGTGATTTAAGCCTAATAATAAACTGAACGCAAAAACGCAGCTTGTCATTTGGCTTGAAACTGGAAAGTCAAACTCCTTTGTCCTGGAGACTCGAGGCTCATGGACCTTCCATAGTATTAAACACAGTGGTTAAAAAGCATGATGTGTCATTTATTAATAAATTAAAAATTGTAATTATTGGCAAATCACTGTGGTATAAGAGGAATACTATCTCTAACATACAAAAAAACTACTCAAAATAAACAACTCAATTTTAAAGTTTGGTAAACCAAGGGGTTCTTGAACTAGGTGTCCAACCCCATGTAAGGTCTCTTGATTTACAGATGGGATCATGACAGAAATGCCCTATCTCCTCTGAATGCTAGAAATATTAAAGATGCATTTTGTCTGCTAATATTTGAAATGTTACTGGGAGTCATATTCACGTTCTGCTTCATGTCAGGCTGTATCACACCACCCTGATGCGGATTATTTTCCTGTAACGACACAACGGTTAGTGCCAGGAATATTCCTACATGAGAAGATGTTCAAATGTTACAGTAGTCAAGACTTGGGATTGCAGAAAATTCATAATGTCCATTTGGGGTGGTTTGGCCAAAAAGTTTGGGAAGCCCTGGTCCGCCTTTGATATTTCTAATATTCATTTCTCAGATAAATGATTGAAACAAAAGAGGAGACGGTGAGTGTCTCCCAACCCGGAGTTAAAGGAACCGTTAAACCCTCAGCACCCCCTCCTCCTGCATCCCTGCACTCAAGAAAAGTGTGACAACAGTCCCCGCTCTTCCCTAATCACATCACTCCGGATGAGATTATACTAGAGAAGTTGATCATTAATAATTACACCCGTGTATGGCACTGTGAAGTGCTGTCCTCTCTAATTTCACTCGGTGATCAGAGTGGAAATTTCCCTTCAGTAACCTCCCCCTCTGAGCTGGGCTGGACTCT
>JAKKZJ010000290.1:0-12794 GCA_033441845.1 Pangasius mekongensis
AAACGTTGTTTCATTTCACTATGTACTTGTATATGGCTGAAATGACAATAAACTCCACTTTGAACTTTGAACTTTGAACACGTAAAGAAATTCTATAAAATAATCCAAATGAAATCTTAATCTACATAAAGAGCAGTAAACCTAAGCCAAGTCAATATTTAGCATGATCATACTTTGCCTTTAAAACTGTTATCTCAGGTACACTCTTAGTGCAGTTTTATGACGAAATTAGATCTCGCCACAATTCATATAGAGACTTCGACTGTGACACTTGCTTCTGTTTCAAATAGTCATCTTTATGGTCTTTTTTTTTTTTTTTAAATGCTTTTATTCCTGTAGAAAACCCACACAGACATGGCGAGAACATGCCAAAGTCCACAAACCCAAGCTCAGGATCGAACTGGGGACATCTGTGAGGTGGCAACATTTCTCTGTAATTTTTTTAAAGAAAATAATCTTTGTGGATGGGTCATTCCGTATCAATTCAGACAGAATCCTGGAGATGTGTTGCTGCATGTCTCAGATTTTCTTCATTCTTTTTTTTGTCAGTTGTGACCTAAAACCAAGGGCTAAATTCTATCATTAGCACATTTTTTCACTCCTGTCAAAAATATAGTATTTTCTAATAGAAAAAATATGGGAATCCATGTTTACGATTTAATGTCTCTAGAAAAATTATTCTCAGCCTCATGAAATTTGGCAGACATACAGACAAACTTGTTTTCTATCTGGGTAAATGCTCAGAAGTCACACTTTTTTTTTTTTTTTTTACATGGTTCCCAAAATGGAAAAAAAGTGCAAAATTTCCAAACATGAGTGATACACTTTAATAGGCACAGATAGTAAAAGTCACAATTTGTTGGCAAGCTATAAGACTGACTTTCACTGACAATGTCAAAATCTGAGGTCTGAACAACCAACATAATTCAAGATACTGACAAAATGACAGGATAAGTTTTAAAACTTGCTCTATTTTGACATGTCCAGATGGTAATGTTGACTCACTAGTAGAATCAACAAAAATTGCATAAACTATCCTTAAAGTATGTTATTGCTATGTTCCCAGTTGCAAGGTCCATCCATGTCATCTTCATATTCCTATTTAAAAAGACACTAGTTCATGCTTTGCATGTACTATACCTATTTACATAAAATAAACACACAGTAGAATACTGTATGTATGACTGTCTATAGACAGTGTATCTTACTTATATTGACTCTTTACTTAAAGTAAACCCATGCTAATATAAAGGGTGTTCAAAAAGTTTTCTTTCCCTGGCAGAATATGATATACAGTCATTTGAATTTATTTAGATAAAACCAGTCCATGTAAACCAGTCCATAAAACCAGTTTTTTTGCATGAACAATATGAGCACCTCAGCCCTATCTGAGGACAAACATCATAGATACAATGGGGCATCCAGTATTGTTTTCCTTCTGTATTTTGCAGAGAATCCTTCACTGTCACTAAAAATTAGAGGATGCTGCTGTTACAATAATGCTTCATTATCCTCAATAAAGAATATAATGGCCATGTTCACATATTTGAGTTTTGAGACGATTAGCAACCAGTGTAGCTGTACGAAAAGCTCTGAAGTAGCTCATATATCTATACTAAGCAGGCTTATTGGAGGAATGTTCACAGATTTTACATTACTATCCTGCTATTCTCATTAGTTTCATGTGCCATCTCTCGCTACAACACCAAGCTGGAGCTTTTCTTGTGCCATGCAGAGTATGAACAAAGAATTTAAATATCAGAAGACACAAAAATCTGGATGGAGTGCACAGAAACTCTGAGGATTCGACTTATTAAAGATTTATGTGTGTAAAAACCTGCATAGCACATCTTGTCCGTTTTGATCTCATGGGTCTTTACCTTTAAAATATGCAACCTAGAGTGCTTCCACATAACAATGCAAAATAAATAAATACAAATAAAAAAAAAAATCAAGGTAGCGCCATCAGTGTGATTCTCTGAACACCTTGTCACTTCTAGAACACTCGTTGTGTGAGTATAAAGTCTTACAATGAACTTATGGCTTAGCATTACAACAATATATTTGGTTTTATATTTAATATTTGAAACACAATTACATATGTAATGCCAATACCACTTAAAAGAAGTGTGATAAGGTTTTCGTTCACATATACTTTAAAAACAGAATGCAAACTCATGTCTACACTCCAACACTGCGTTTACATAATAATTTGAACATTTTTAAGAAGCAGAGTCTTTAACTAGGTGTCAAGTGTTTCTACCATTTGCATTAACCTACATGCCATTTGCCTCCTCCCAATATTTCTCCCACTGCCTCTTTTCTCTTTACCTTCATCAGTATTCTGTCTTGTTCTCACCCTTTCACTGGCCTTTTGAAATATCAACATTTTGGGGTTAAGGGTTGTTTGGAAGACAGAAAATCAGCATGCATCGCTGTGTGAAATGTCAGACATGTAGCCGCAAACATGCCACAGCACCTCTTCTGATTAGCATCAGCTGGTAGTTGATTTGAATATCTTTCATGCTTTCTGACGTTCAGGAGACGTGTAGGCTTTATTAATGTAAAAACATGAAAGATATGAATTTCCACATGCATGCTTAATTCACTGTTCATAGAAACCATGCCAAGTTCATTACACAGTGCCAAGTTCCTCAGTGTGTGTGAGACATTTGATACCATGCCCTCTGCCTTCACTCATGACTGAATCGTGATTACACCCAATATGAGATCAAGATAACTTTTCAATCCACTATATAAACACAAAGTCATCTTGTGAATGTGTGCTGACACATTCCTGCAATTCACATTGAATGAGGAACACATAAATGTGTTTAATTTATGCTATGGACTGATTAGAGAACAAAGGACAGACAGAATTTCGGTCCTGACTGTGATGGAGTCTATGATTGTGGAAATCGTATTGCATTTCACAGCAGGTCCCATGATTGTGGCATCAAGAATATATCCACACTCACTGGACCTAAATGAATACATGTTGGAAACTCATAGCATCCCTTACCAAAAGCTAGAGTCTGAACTAATCTTAAATTACAAATTGCCTTTCTTTGTCAAAACTCGTCTTTATAAAAGTTTTTTTTTGTAAAAAGACAAACACTCACTTACTAATTTAATAGGACAACCTGTATACCTGCAAATTTATGCAATTATCTAATCAACCAATCGTGTCTCAGCAATGAAATTTATAAAATAACAAAGATACAGGTCAAGAGCTTCATGGTCACATCAGAACATCAGAATGGGGAAAAATGTAATCTTAGTGAATTTGACTGAGGCATGGTTTGAGTATTTCAGTAACTGTTGATCCCCTGGGATTTTCACACACAACAGTCTCATGTTTACTCAAAATGGTGCGAAAAAAACAAAAACATCCAGTGAGCAGCACTTCTGTGGCGAAAACTCCTTGTTGAGGACAGAGATCAAAGGAGAATGGCCAGACGAGTTCAAGCTGACAGGAAGACTACAGTAACATAGATAACTACTCTTTATAGCCTTGGTGAGCAGAAAAGCATCTGAGAAAGTCAAACCTTGGGCTACAACAGCAGACAGAAGACATCAGCTTCCACTACTGTCAGCCAAGAACAGGAATCTGAGGCTACTGTGATGATTGGAAAAATGTCGCCGGGCCTTTTTTCAACGTAAAGTAGCTTATAACAGGAACTAACTTGTCTTACAGACATTCCACAACTTTAGACGTAATTATAAATGGTTATATAAATAAAAAAAAAACTGTAAGCATAGGCAAACTCCTGTGGTATAAGATGAATAAAACACGACATCACACTATTATGTCGTTGATTATTTTCCTGTAACAGCATGCCCTATCATTTTTTTCCCTTATATAAATTACTTAATTATCGAATGAATTACCACAATAGATTATCCTTTCTGGGTTAACTCGTACCTGAAAGTTGCTCACACTCTGAGAGACCATTCAAGCATGACATCAGCTTTGTGACTGAAGTACTTCAGTACAAGTGAAAGGGTTAAAAAAAAGGAAAAATGCATCACTATTCATACTCTATGTGCACATTATTTGCCCACATGATCAGCAATAACCTAATTAGAAAGCATTCATGGATTTAGGCTCCCTGGAGCTTTATTGCAGCCTTTCTGATGAAGCTCTTGAAATTAGCAAGCACATGAAACACATTTAACCTTCACTGTCCTTCATACTTCTGCTCAAATACCGAGACACAATAAGGTATCTTTTCTATTTAATCTATTCATTCCAACACGGACTTGAAGTGAGTTTTCCAATAAAGAAGCTTTTGTTCTGCTCTGAATGTCATTTGCTCATTCTGATGATCCTATTGTGTTTGTGGGAGAATGAGCAGAGCTGAGACACACACATCTCACTTACCACATGCAGCTAAGTCATCTTATAACTAAAAAGGTTATTCTGTTTTTCACAATGGAAACTGATAGTTGTGGGCATCGAAAATATTTGAAAGCCTACAAATCGTCACACATAGTGCAGCAAATCTGGATAGTGCCTTCTCTCAGAAAGGAAAAAGAAATCCTTCCCTTAAAGCATGCCTTCTTAGCAAAAAGAGAAAGCAAAAGAAGATAATATAATTAGTTTCTGATGTTACTGAGCTGTATTTCGTATTGGACAGGGTTTTATTTTGTGATTCATTCAAGTGTATGTACACAAAATATTTAATTTGTCTTTGGTAAGATACCTCCATCAGCCCTGACATTGCTCCAGGCTAAGCTTCAAACATCTTCGAATACTGAAAATGCCCTCCGTGCTCAAGAATCAAGTAGGCTACACAATATTTCACATTAAGAGAACCTCTAATATCAGACACACGTTTACAGGGTGAGAGAACTCACAAATATGAAAATAAAAATTCAGTGGCATCAGTTCATATCTCTTGTAGACAGCGAGGTGCGGAGCTGCCAGAATCACAGACCTTGAGTGCATTAGCCTCTTATCAGTCTGACTGAATCCCTGAGGATCAACATCATCAAACACAGACACTCTCATTAATAATGAATCATCTGTAATGCATAATCACCATGATGTAACGAGTCTGATGAACATTTGTGTTTATCTGAGATGGAGGGTGAAGCCCTGAGGCACCTTATACAACACCAGCACTGCAGCTCACAGAGACAGTTTGATTTCAAACACAGTGTGTGTGTGTGTGTGTGTGTGTGTGTGTGTGTGTGTGTGTGCGTGTGTTTAGACACTTTGATTCAAGATAGAAAACATGGCAGAACATAAACTCTGGTCATATGGACAGGACGCCATAAAGGACAAACTTTTGTCCTTGAAAAACTCTCTATAGTGAATCAATAATAAGTAATTACTCAGAAACAAATCATTAACAAATAAAAATCTCCCTCCTGACTGATTCTCTCTGACAAACCAAAGGTGGAAATATTTACTGTTGAGTTGGAGTTATTTAACAGACATTATATCTTGAATACTGCAATGTAGACACAGTGTGCTGTATGATTATTTATAAGAGATGGATGATTGAAGAGGGCAGAGCTACATGTGTAGTGAGTTCAGTAAGCGCTTCATATCATATCTGATATATTAAAAGAATATTAATATTCATGAAGTCATAATTCACAACTCCATACATTTTAAATGAAACTGAAATACTAATTATCTCTTTTGAGTGACCACCGATTTAAAAAAATTTGCTATTTGACAGATTTAAGCTGACGTTTCATTGATTTGCTCGTTTTGTGCACTGCCCTGCTTAGATTCCACGAAGTTCTTATTGCACCTAGCTGTCAAAACTGCAACAAGCTCTAATTGAGGCCCATTGTGGCAGGAATCATGTGCCCCATGCCTGGGAGGAGCAACAAACTTACAGTTAATGACTGTCTGCAAAAAAGCAAAGTGTAAGTGAAGACATCGTGTCTATGATGTACAGAACCATTTTTATATGATATTTTGCATGGACTGGCAGAGGGAAGGGGAATGTTCCCAGTATTCTGGAGAGGATAATGTCCATACATCAGCCTTGTTTTCCATGCAAAGGCTGCGAAAGACAAGAAAATGTTTCTCTTTTCCAATGCCCGATTTTTTTTTTGGGAGATTAGTTTTTTCTGTGGCTATTTTTCTGTAGGTCTTTTCTGTAGCTATTGAGATGTACTTGGGCTGGAAATTTTGCTGAAACCTGGCAGCCCTGCTTAATGATACACAATTTGAGGTCAAAACGAGCTGCCAGACTGAATGCTGGATGACTGTGGCTCTAAAAATTCACTAAATAATAGCCTATAGCATAAGTCAAGTGTGATAGCCTCTGGACTTAATTTTGTTTGAGGCAGTGTCGGTATTAATGCCTTCCTGCTCTACCAGAATCTACAGTCACGAGCTGCTTCTGATTTACAGCCCAACCCATGAATCCCATGAACCCATCATGACTTATATTGTGGTTACAACAAACTGTAATTCAGTGGAGTTGGACTTAAAAAACATTTACTCAAATTCAGTGTCAGAATTGTGCATAACCGAGACACACCTCTCTTTTCAGCATATTCCATCCAGTGCATTGAACTCAGGCCCAACAATTAGTAAATAAAGCCGCAGTCATACCAGACATAAATAAAATCCACCTGCTTCACGCTAGATGAACCCTGTAAATCCTACAAATGATGATTTCCTCCTGAAATCATGGTCCAGAAATTTGAAAACAATTGCACAGGGCTGGGATCACAGCTTTTTACAAGATTTAACTTGGAGGAACTACTTTTTTTATTATTGTTTATTTATTATGTTTATCTTAAAAACAATTAGTTGCTACTGGGAGCTACTAAAAGCTAGCCAAATGAAGTTGCTAATAATATTCTATTTGTCAAGCTAACTAGTTAATTAGTTAATTAGTCAACATAATATATTTTAATGAATTTTGAATTTGAATCTCAGCTTCCTAATCTGTCACAGAGGCACAGGAACATACAAACACATATTTCCTTTTTTCCTGGTTCCTCTTCTTTTCTTTTTTTTCTGGAAATTTCTCTTATTCTGTGGTGTGCTGTGGATACTGAGAGACATTGATTAGCTACTTCTGTGTTAATGTGCAGTGTGAAATGTACAAAAGACACACACACACACACACACACACACACACACACACACACACACACACACACACACACACACACAGAGGCTTTATTCTTCCTTAGAGTGCTTTATTTCTAAATCACTGATCAATAATTAAGTAGTAGACATGCACTAATGAGGAGGTAACACTTCAGCTAGCCTTTGAGATCTGTTATAGACTGAAAATATAGCAGTCATGGTGAGCATCCAGCTCTTACAGAGCCTTTTCTTTACTCCTCTTCTTTCTCCACCCAGTTCTCTCTGTTTGAAGGCTAAGGCTTTGCAGTTCTATGAGTTTCATTTTATGGCTGAGCTCCATTTGAGATTTCAGTGGTTTAACAAATATCTCTGCACATGCATACCTTAAGTTATAGAGAATTCAAGCATGTGAGGACATGAATGGGCAACAAGACACTGGATATGTTCTCCTAAAAGGTGTTAATGTGTTATTTGACTTGCTGAAAGTAACTGATCACCTCTTTTTCATCCTCTAGCCTCTGGCTCTGAATCCAAACCATATGGAAACCTCTGGATAACACATTCATATGTCTCCTAAGGGTGGAGTGCTAAGGACTAGAGATGACCTAATCTATCAAACTGCCCCCCCTCCCCATGTGAGTTAAAGCCCTTTTCCTGTTCTTTCATTGTATTTTTTTCCTGAACACAAACCATTAACTCACACTAATATTCAAGTTTTGTGTTCCTCAGAAAAGGCCACAAATTCCTCCATAGACAGTATTTGTAAATCTTAAACCCTGAGCTCCAGAGGAAAGCCTCACCCAGAGTTCAGCTTGGAATCAGTTTCAGTTGGGTTGGCTTTTAATCAGTTACACCCGCAGATTTAGATGAACTGTTTTGCTATGTGAGATCCTTTTAACAGCTCTTGAAGGGAAGTGGTAGCTCAGTGGTTAAGACAGTGGACTCCTGCTCGGAAGGTCATGAGTTCAAGTCCCAGCACCGCTAAGCTGCCACTGCTGGGCCCTTGAGCAAGGCCCTTAACCCTCAACTGCTCAGTTGTGTAAATGAGATAATTGTAAGTCGCTCTGGATAAGGGTGTATGCCAAATGCCATAAATGTAAATCTCCTGGCTTGCCTTCACTCAATCCTGCTGTCATATGGACACAGATATTAATGGATTGACAGGCAGCATGGTGTTCTCACTAACTCTTTCCCTTTTTTACTCTCCATCCCTGTTTGTTTCCATGCCCCTTTCATTTATCTTTTGTTCAGACATGTAAGAGAGAGAAAATAAAGGAAATATTAATAAAGGAAAGGCATTTTTCATGCATGATACAAATTCATACAAAAAAAGAATTTTAGCTGTGTTTCTAACTAAATTCGTGTAACAATCTTTCAAATTATACCCACAAGAAGTGAGTAAGAACAAGACCTGTATATTTAGACAGATTCAGAAGGTCAGAATCAGAAGGTCTTACTAATGAGAACTCGCTTCATTTTTCCAAAAAAAAAAAAAAAAAAAGCATGAGTGATGGCAAAAATGCACCAAGCAGCCTCCAATAAATCATCACATCTCTTTAAAGTCATTCTGCAAGTCTCTCTGTTTGAACGAACTTAAAATCGTCCTGTGGAAATCCTGAGTGAATGAGCTGTTAAAGAGCAACCCCAGCTCTGTTTTTATCCTGCTGTCACTCTTCGTATCATTCACACACAATCAGTGTCACCAGCTGCTGACGTAATAAGATAAAGATGCAGCTTATGGATACAGAGACATGCATTCCCAGGAGCTACAGTACATTGAGATTTTCACAGCTCAAAAACTCCACAGAATCCGTGAATGTGTTTATTCCTAGGGGCTGATCATGACACTGTAACCTTTAAATTTGTTAGAGGTAAGTAATGTGAATGTGTACACAGTCTCCAGGAGCATGGAAAAAGAATTCAGGTTACAAGGCGAGACAGTAGCTTAGCTCACTCCACACACACACACACACACACACACACACACACACACACACACACACACACACACACACACACACACACACACACGCACGCACAGTCCCTCTCCCAAAAGCTTCCGAAGGAAAACCTGCACACCCTGACCCAAAGTGTGAGTCCACAATATGAGACACACACACTTTACCAACACAAGCAACAAAAATTTGTGATATGATACCCTAAGATTAGAGACTAGAGTCTCACCTCCTACATCTAAAATGAACATACGTGTAAAAAAAAAAAAAAAAAGACATCCACAAAGCCACAACATTCTGTGTGTGCGTGTGTGTGTCAGGTTCATATATCAGCAGTTTAAGTAGTTTAGGTATAAAATACTGCACTGTAAATCTGCCTACTGTAAATTCTCTGTCCTTTTGGCTAAAATCACAAATCATACACTTCTGTCTTCTTAGTCAGGGATTCCCAAACTGCCCTGATTAAATCGTTCAAATGGACATGATGAATTTACTGCGCCTTTACATTTCGCTTCCTCATCATTATTTACCGTCATGCTTATAAAATCATCTTCAATAAATGTCACCAGTGTGTTTTTTTTTAATATTTAGTAAAATAAATGAATTTTAAAAAAGAGGAGATTGTAAGGTTCTCTCATGACCTCAAGCAAAATCATAATCTAATGTTTGTGTGGTATGTTGCAGCAGAGCAAAATGTTTGTATGGTAATAATTTCAATGCCACAATAAAGACCACTGTGTTTGTCCACTTGGTTTGACATTTGTATACATAAGGCATACATCATCTTAAATTAAACAAAGCTTGTGTTTGCTCTGTCCCCACCAGTAGCCTTTACAGGACATTCAGTTAAATCAGTTTATTTGGACCTGATTGGTGAAACTTATTCATCAAGCTGTGTGGTGAAGCTTCAATACGAAGCTGAAGAAATGTAGCCCAGCATGTAATTTCATAATGAAAACCTTCTGTGTGTCCTGTGTGTTTTAATAAATGAGACACAGCACCCACTGTGTGTCACCTCAGAGCTACGGGAATAATCATTACGCTATTATATAATGGCTGCAGCTGTAAGTTGTAAGCAAATTACAAATGTTATTTTTGGCTAATGATTTAACACTTAGATGAGCTCCATCAGGCCAAAATGTTTTGGCACCCAAGTATGAAAACTAGAAGATAATCATGCATGCTGGTTTTCATAGCAATGAAATATTCCTATATTAAATGTAAAAATGTGTCTATCTAATTGATCACTCAAATTTTTAGCAAATCAAATGATCAAATATTTCACTGCGGTATTGTTCGTATATTTAATGCAAACTGTTTTTGGACAGCGCAGCCTGCCTATGAAGCCCCCAACACAGCATTGATAGGAACCCAGTGAAGCCTGGCTTCTATAGCAGATACTGTGTTTTAATGGGTGCAAATATTAACACTCATAGGACACCAGGCTTCTAATATGTCATTCTGAACCACACCCAAAAGCCATTCATCTCTGGGGTGAATGGGATTGTGGGCAGGTGGGTTTTACCAAAAAAAAAAAAAAACATATGATGATTGAGAGATCTTTCAAACGGGTGGAACCCCATAAACAACTGCCAAACACTGAAATGGTAATGAACATGACTGACATCACATAATGAAACGTCAGACTCGCAGTGTTCGGAGCTGCAGCGGTCAGTCAGTAACCAAATCCATAACAGTTTTACACAATTTGTGTAGCTTGTTATTTTATCTATGTAATTGTTAAATATGGCAAACAAACTGTAAGTATAAAGTTATGTTTGATTACTTGCGTTTGTTCCTTTTGATGCTCTTTCTTATTTGATACCTAACACAACACACAGATACATAGATATACTGTATACATCTATAACAGACAAAAAAAAGAAAAGAAAAAAAAAACACCAGATGCCATTGGTTCCAGGTCTATTTCCTGCAAAACCTCAGACATTCTCACCATCAGTAAAGACTATTTAACTTTTCTTCTAAAGGAGAGCAAAGTGGATTTTTCATCTAAAAGATCGCACAGTGGTTTGCTTCGTTTTTGACAAATCCCTCTGACTAATAATGATTCTAAACATAAGCTGAAAAAGAGAGTAAAATTCTCTTAATATATACAATATATACTTCAAAAACATTAAACATGGAAAAAACTATGTATTTAAACAATGAGTTTTTTTTATAGGATTATAAACCATACAATTAGGACAGAACTATAAGCAAATATAAGAGAGAGAAGTTAAAATGGGGAAGAGGAAACAGGAATGTTTAAGTTGTACTTGTTCTCCTTGTGATACTAATTCCTTTGACTTGGCAACATATAATTACTGAAGAAAAACTCTGCAAATGAAGCACCTCTGAAATTATCATCGCACATTAACCATAATTACCTGTTTGTCTTATCTGAGCTAGTTTATTCCGGGAATAATGTTAATAGACATGCAAAACGGTTTCCTGTGCTCATTCAGGAATTAACTATAGTACAGAAATAAACTGACCTGTTAGTTTTCACCAAACTCACTAAACTATTTGGATGAAGACTGCAGTTAATAGTTTATTATATTTAGACATTGAAAGTAGTGCAGGGTGATGCATAGCAATATGAAAAATACTTAAAATTTCTAAATGCACAATTAATTATTTTTATTTTAAGAATTTAAGGAACAAAGCAAAACAAAAAACAAAATTAGGGAAATTTTGTATGGATTATTCCATTGCCTGTTAAATTTTACACCGATTTACACCTCCAAGGTCCTGGGTTCGATCTTGAGCAATGCTACTGATATACAGCATTTACAGTGAAGACACTTTACAGTGTCTAGGAAGTGAGAGGTGGATTGGGACACAGCCAAGGTGAGTCCAGCAGCAGCAGAAGCTCCGGACAGATTAAATACTCATTTATTCCCTGCAGGCCTCCTCACTTCCCTCTGATTAAAAGCTGTTTCAGTTCACTTACTGCTGACCTGCTCCACCACTATAAGCATCGTACAAGGCTAAAGGCTGTTCTACACTAAAACTGCTTACGCCACACACATACCACCTAAAAATAATATGTATAAGATCAAGCGGAGTAGCCGAGTAACTCAATTACACACCAGAGTGCCCTGCAAGCTAATTAGTTTAAACGCTTTACTGGTATTAAGTGAAGATTGATGAAAGGAACACCCATGCATACACACATGCACAATTATTACCAAACAATAATAACCTTGGACTGAAAAATACTATCTGATACTATGAGCAAAAATAAGTTAAACATCATTATACAAATTAAGGGGAAGAGTTGTTTTCTGACCACAACTGTAGCGCACTAGATCCATGAGACCACCATGACGTTTATGATGTTTGTGGTTTTACATATCACCCATTCCTTCAACTCACAGCCCCGAATTAAAGGCTTGAAGGGGTTTGGGCTAATATTTTTGCACTTTCAACAAAACAGTGGTGTCCTCAAAGACAGCATTTGTGAAGTACCATTTTCTTGTACAACTGATTACGTATTAGATTGGTAGGGATGCTACTTTTATTTGTATCTTGTCAAGCTAAGGCTACTCATGATTTAACATAGCTAAGATACAGCCAAGCTATCCTTTTAATAAAGTAGCTAGCTACACTAACAAAAAGTAGCTACACTACAAACTGTAACTAACATTACAAAAAAATGAAATGCACATGCTTTGTACGGGGTATAACAAAATGTCACGATCACCAGCTGGAGTGCCCACGAACACCACTAGAGGGCACTCCACCTTGGACACCTGCTATTGTTCCTG
>JAKKZJ010000294.1:0-12636 GCA_033441845.1 Pangasius mekongensis
ACTCATGAGAGGTGGAGAGTGTGGAAATATTTTGGCTCAACTTCATTTCCCCTGTGGCCCAGTGTTCTGCGGGGGAGATGGTGGTAGACAGACCAGACGGATAGAGAGCTCGGAAACAGAGGAACGCAGTGAAATAAGGTTGAAACGCAGGTCAGCTTTAGAAGCAGAGTCACTAACTAGCCATCTAATTTAACAACCAGTACACGATCTGTTCATCAAGACAGAAGATGAAATGATGGTATTAAGTCCACATACAGATGATCGGTGTTGTGAAGGTGAAGGGCTGCAGCCCGGTCTGCATGCTTTCTACGGCTTTGGTCATCGTTTGGAGAAGACTGAAGCTGTGCGACGATGCAGATAACGGCCTTGATTTATGGGGTGTTTGTTGGAGTCGGAGCACAGGGTCAGGCTCAGATACAGCTCCCTGGAGCAGAGAGGGTTGAGGGCCGTGCTCAGGGGCCCGACAGTGGCAGCTCGGCAGTGCTGGAGCTCGAACCCACAACCTTCTGAGCAGTAACCCAGAGCCTTAACCAGTGAGCCACGACTGCACACTGCGTCATGCCACGAAGCGCTTTTGCTGCATCTGCGTCTGGTCTTAGACGGTGTATCTCCGTCCCCTGATGGTCTGCCAGCTCTTGCCTGTAGTCTGCATTTTTTTTTTTTTTCTTTGCATACGGACATGGTGGAGTTTGGCATTTCCAGGGTGACGTGATTTATATTCATACGGAATTCTGACCCAACACTCTCTGACTATAAATCACTATTACTAATCAAAATTGATCCCATTTCCTTTTTCGAGATGTTTCACAGATCTGGAGAATGGTACAGAAATCGGTCTGCAGTTATTCAGGTCCTAACGAAGACCGTGACCTCCATCATGGAAGTTCTTGAACCACATAACTTCCTGTTATGGAGTGTGTGTGTGTGTGTGTGTGTGTTACTGGTTCCAGGTTGATGTAAAAATATAGATGATTTTTTTTTTTTTTTTTAAGATTAAGGCTGTAATGCAACAGAATGTGGCGAAAAGAAGGGATCTGAGCACTCGACCCGATCAACTTCCGTGGTCCACCAGGTCTTCGCAGAAGAGTCGTCGTTATTTCTTTTCAATCAACTTCAAATCGTTGACTTTGACTCGTCCTTTCTCAGTAGCCTTGGCTTTATTCTGATATTTTGTATTCGTTTTTATTCATATTTATTCAGCTGTTTCCTAAAACAGGAGAACAGCGTATTAAAAGATCTCAATATGTCTCTACGTGGCATCAGGCTATCCTGAGAACCTGCGATTTTAATGACGTTATTTAAATGTTAACTGTCCAAATACTTCCGAACTGCTCTGTGGATGATATTTGTGATGAATTTGGTGGATTGAATTACTGATATTTATGAACAGGAAGAAGTTATGGTGCTGGAGAGAATATTGCTCCAGACAATCAAGTTTGATTTGCAAGTGGAGCATCCATATCAGTTTCTTCTGCGTTATGCCAAACAACTGAAAGGTGTGGTCTTTGTTTGTTTGTTTGCTTTTGTTTTAAAAAAAAAAAACCTAATTTAAATGAGTTTCTGGTGTGTGTTGCTGTTTGAGAGTCCCATGCACGTTTGTATTTTTCAGGCGATAAAAATAAAGTGCAGAAGTTGGTGCAGATGGCCTGGACGTTCGTGAATGATAGGTGAGCGTTAATGCTGTTTCCTCTCAAAGAAAAATGGGAAAAGGAAAGAAAAATGTGTTTTTCTGTCCTGTTGTGCCCACAGTAATACATGTGTGAATTGTGATTGCATTGGCATTGTCGGTAATGTAGGAAGCCTTTAACCAAAAGTGAAAATACACCGACGTGTTGATGAAAGAAGTTTAAAACAAAACATCAACTCGGAATTTAATTATAAAAAAAATAAAATACTGGATGCCATTTCCTGCCACGTATTGTTCAGGGTGGATTTTCCATTAAGAAGTGTAAGGAAGGATGTGTGTGTGTGGGGGGGGAAAGGACCGATAACACTGCAGTAATAATTGACCAAAAGAGACCCGTACGTGCTTAATAGCACACGTGGATAACGTCGAAATAAGTGTTTCGGTAGTCCGAGAATGCAAACACAGAGTAAGCAATGTTGCACAATTCCTGCTTCTGAGGATTTACACCACTGCAGAGTTATAATCAGGTGCATATCCTGGTATTAGATGTTAGCAAGTGCTAATTTTAACCTGTAACGTTTGTCTCCTCAGCCTCTGCACCATGCTTTCGCTTCAGTGGGAGCCAGAGATCATAGCTGTTGCAGTCATGTACTTGGCTGGTCGCCTGTGTAAGTTTGATATCCAGGAGTGGACGTCCAAACAGTCGTCTCGCCGTTGGTGGGAGCAGTTTGTACAAGACGTCCCTGTGGAGCTGTTGGAGGGTAGGAACCTTCAGAATTACGTTTAACCCAACAGATTTGGTTAGTGGGACCCGTGTGTCTATTGTGTTTACTGTTTTATAACTGGTCACCAGAGGGATATTCCATGCAGCATGCTAAGCCAGGCTTATTTCCTTCAATTTTGTTTCCGCAAAAGAAGCCAAAATTAAGCCCAGCTGCGTTGCTATGGCAACATAGTTTTGGCTAAACTTGCTGTACTGTCTGGTTAGTTTTAATCAAGCTAATTTGAGCTTCAGTTCTTTTGGGCACGTCTTGTGCTTTTGTAGTCCTGTTGGGAGGAAACAATATTCAGGAGCAATTGTTCTGCCTTGCTGCAGTTAAATCACAGACCGTATAAAATCGGAAAGCTGCCTAAGTGGTCTTGTATACGGTTTATGATTCACAGAGCCATTTCAGAATTTTTAAAACTCTATTTCTATATATAAAGTCTATAAATATTATATTTAAGCATTATTGCATGAGCAAGGCTGCTGTTCTTGGCACCAGGACCGTGATGTTGCTTGTATGCAACACTTCTATAAACAAGAAATTAATATTGCTTAACTGACATTTCAAACAAAATATGGCCAAATATTTTGTTTATTTTTGCTCCTTCGATGGAAATAGTTCCCAAACAAGCCACATCTGGATTTTTGCGTGTTGCTATGGTGACACCCCGACTGAGTGACAGCCCAAAGTGTAGTGCCACCGGAAAACAGTGAACAAACGGGGCTGCTGGAGCAAAATAACTTTTTGTTACAGAACGTAACTTTATTCAGCTCCTGAACCAGATGTCCTGCAGAACTTTCTGGAAAACGTTCCCTCTTCTGTCTAATGTGACTGAGTAAGCAAGCTGTGTTACTGTGTTTCAAAACAAATCAACACACTGTTAGTTAGTCTACAACGACGGCCATGAAATATAACCGATTATCAGATTTACTTCAGTTTTTGAGTTTGTAACATTCCTGAAAGGTCAGAACTGTCGAGTGGACACACTTTCAGACTCGATTATAAAACCAGGACGTAATTACAGCGCTGCTGCGGCTGCTGCGAGTCAGAGTGGGATCCTTTACACTGTGTTTCAGTATAATGCCTGTCCAATTTTATGACAATTTCTTTTAATAATGTTGGAGAACAATTTCATTAAAATCATTAAAAATGAAAAATGCCTGCAAAGAATGTACAGGTTTTACAATATTTTTTAAAAAGTGATTAAAGCGAGCTATGCAGAGAGATCCAGAGAGATCCATCATGCTCTTTTTTTAAAGTACTGTGTGCAGGGTTGCCAGATTCCACCGTAACCTCCACAGATTGCAAATATATACTGCAAACCAGTAAACCTCTTAACTCTCGTCCCCTGTTCCCGAGCGTCTTGGACTCGTTTCTAGTCTTTTTTTGTGCGATGTTTTATTCGGGGTGGGAGTTTTGCTGAAGCCTGGCAACCCTGTCCACAACCTTCAGCAAGCTGTTTTTTATTAGTCCAACATCGAAACCTTGCGTGATTTCATCTGGCGAGATTCTCGTCTCTGAGGCTGGCAAGCTTTAAAAAATAAAAACAAAAATACTCTGCCTGGTTTTTTTTGGATCTGTATTCATATTTGTTTAGGACACATTGTTCAATCCGAAGAATGTGTTTGGATTCGGTTACAACCTTTACGTGTGTGTGTGTGTGTGTGTGTGTGTGTGTGTGTGTGTGTGTGTGTGTGTGTGTGTGTGTGTGTGAGTGTATATATATATACACACATATATACACACACACACACAAATATGTAGATTACATGTTGCAGAAAATGTATGTCAGTAAATCAGGTAACAGACCACTTTCCAGACCAAAATCAATGAATACTGCCTGCAGAAACCAAGGCAAGTACACGTTTCCCAGAAGAACTGTGCCAGATTCTTCAAGATGTTCAGAAAAACTGACCAGCGAATGTTCTCTCAAAATTTTATGAGGCGTGTCTGAGACTACTGATGCATTTTTAACAGACAAAGGGTTGTTACATCAATTATTGCCCCTGAGACCTTCGAATTTTACATCAGCTAAATCAATCTTACCATTGTGAAAGGCAGGGTCATGATCTTCCCTGATCTTGTTATTGTTATTGTTATTGTTATTGTCCTCAGACATCTGCCACCAAATCCTGGACTTGTACTCTCAGGGCAAGCAGCCAATTCCACAGCAGCCCCAAATGCAGGAGAAAGACAAGCCGCAGCCTTCTCCTACAGGCCTGCTCAGTCAACCAGGAGGAAACCCTGCAGCTCTGCCACCATCCAAGAAGAACTCTCCTCAGGCCAGCCCGCCACGGCAACTAAAACGGCAACACGTGAGGCGCCTCGTTTGGTCTGTTTATCTGTTAGATTGCAGGCGATGGTGTCTCTGCTAGACGGATACCACAGGGTTCACACACGTCCTTAAAATGCTTACAAGTGTTAGAATTTAACTTTTTGAAATTTAAGGTGTGGAATACTTGGAAAATTGGCCCTTTTTTTTGTTTTCTTTTGTTCAGAAGTGCCTAAAAGTACATGAAATGGAAATTCTCATTTTATGTGCCCTGTGCGCAACTTTAAATGCTTAACAACATTTTTTTTTTTTTTTCACATCGCAAATGTGAGCAAAAGGTCTTTCGAGCAGAACGGCATTTTGGTTCAGACTTTGACTTCTGACACGAGGTTGTTTAGGCTAAAGCACGATGCCAGTTCGCCTGAAGGCTGGGAACTGATGCTGAGATTTGAATGAAGGGCTGTGAACAAAACAGCCTGCTGTCTCGTTTCATTTGGCACCACGCAAAAAAATAATAGTGTCGAAACGCTGGTTAAAATCTCCACACATTTGCTTACTCATTGTTGGCTTTGCAGGCAAGCATCAGTGTTTTAAATCTGCTGTGGGCAGCCAGTGGAGGGAGCATAACAATGGGGTAGTGTGGGAGAACTTGGGGAGGTTGAAAACAAGTCAGACCTGCCAGGAGTGGCTTTCAGTAGTCCAGTCTCCAAATGAGAAGGGACTGAACGAGCACCTTAGTGGCCTCTGTGGATATCATCCAGATCATCCTAATGTCGTAGACGAGAAACCTGCATGAGCGAATCAGTTTAGCGATGTGGTTGTGTAGACAGTTGGTTGTCCATGGTCACCCCAAGGCTGTGTGCAGTGACAGACGGTGAGATCTGAGAGGTGTCCAGGGAGATCATGAGATCTTGGCATGGGGTGCATCTGCAGGGATGTGCAGCAGCTCAGTTTTGCTAGAATTAGTTTCAGCCGATGAGCTGCCTTCCCTGAAGAGATGTCTGCCAGCCAGACATGCTGAGATTTGCGCAGAAACATGAGTGTCTTGGGGGTAAGGAGAGGATGCGTTGAGTGTCGTCAGCATAGCTGTGGTATGAAAACCCATGTGAGGATATGTCCTCATCAGAAGAGTGGGTATAGAGGGAGAACAGAAGAGGACCCAGCATTGAGACTTGTGGAGCACCAGTGGTGAGTCTGTATGGATGATGTATGTCACCTGATATGACCATCCCCTCCAGGTAAGAATTGCCATTGCTGTGTCATGAACAGAGCAATTGACTGTGTTGAAGGCTGCTGAAAGTCTGAGGAGGATGAGAACTGATGACAGGTTGGCTGATCTAGCAGCATGAAGCTTCTCAGTAAGAGCCACAAGAGCAGTTTCTGTGGAGTGTGCCGCTTTGAAGCCAGATTGGTTAGGATCTTGAAGGTCGTTTTGGGAGAGGTAGAGAGACAGTTGGTAGTTGCTGATGTCTCAGGTATCCAGAGTGGGTTTCTTCTGCATGGGAATAACCCTTGCTGACTTGAATGTGGGTGGTAAATGACCAGATGGAGGAGGACTTGTGAGATGGTGGAAGGGATGGGATCCGCCTCATTCGGTAATCATAATTTAGAATTTTAATTCATTTCAAGCGTTTTGGAATATAGGCAGTGGTTTGTTGCTCATGCTTTCACACGATTTGAAGCAGTGTTATTTCAGATATACTAAAGATGATTAAAAGTGCATTGCTCCACTCATTAACACTTATTAACCTTAACCACTCCCTGGATCACTGTAGCAACCAATCAACACCAATTAACACCAATTAACCACCTGGAATATCATAGCAACTAGCTAGCAACACCCTGGCAACCACATGGGATACCGTAGTGTTGGATTGGTGAATCATCGGGTAACTTAAAACGTTACTTAAAATGTTTGTCAGCAAACAATTGGGCGGATTTCGGCATCAGATCACATTCCTAATCCCTATCGAGAGCTTATTATTTGCGAAGCAGAGATGGAAAGCCATTTATATTGGATGAAAAAAAGCTACTTTAAAATTTACCACATAAATATTATTACAGCACATTTTGTAATGTTTTTATGTGTTTTTATTTTTTTTTAGCCTTCTCCAAAAGAAGAGCCGAAAGTTGCCACAGGTAAGGACGGGCAATCTGTAGGTACGTGTAGATGTACAGTACGAGTTTGAAGATATTAAAGGCTCTGTTTTTTTCCTCTAGAGCAAGTTGGCTCTAAAATACCACGCCTGGAGAGCCCAATGCCTCCACTGCCCGTCAGCCAGCCTCCTGGTAAGAGTCTGTTACACGTGGTTGGCTTTGGGTGTGTAAGGATTTTTTTTTATATTATCATTAAAACACAAATTCTGTGTCTCTCCCCTTCCCACTGATTTTAGATCGCAAACCTCCACCCTCAGCCCCTGCCCCTCCCACAGAAGTAGACCCAGCCGCCTCTGCTGACTCGGACTTACCAAAGGCCCCACCTCCACCCCATGGAGCTCCGCCCCCTCTGTCTCACCGTCCACCTCCTCCTCCACCCTCCAACTACATAATGGGCATGTCCACAACCAGCTCCTACATGTCGAGTGAGGGCTATCAGAGCCTGCAGTCAATGATGAAGACAGATGCCCCATCCTACCCTCATTTGCCACCTTCTTACGGGATGCCTTACCACCCACATGTTTACCCGCCTCCCAGTGCCCCTCTGCCAGGCCCGCCACCACCCGCATCTTACCCTCCTCCCAGTCTTCCTCCACCCACTCCAACCTACCCACCACCAGGCTACAACCACAGCTACCCACCACCTCCACCACCGCGCATGCCACCCCCGGGCATGGCTTTACCTGCTGGGTATCCGCCTCCACCCGTCCCTCCAGGGCAGCCGCAAGTACCCATGCCACCTGTCATGCCACCAGTGGCAAGCATGAACCGTGGAGCCTGGATGAGATGAAGGAAAGGAAATGGAAAGTGTCACAGGCAATATGGGTAGATGATGGGCATGTGTTTAGAATGGTCTAGTTCTAAGTAACATTTTTGCAAACTTGTGTTGTCTCAGGAAGATAGATCCGAACAATCTTTTCGCACTGTTGTCAGTTTGACCTTTAATTAGACATAAATGCATGGTCATGTTTCTGTATACATTTTGTCTAGACTCACTCGTAAGCATCCTTAGAAGGCAGGGTTGCACATATAGCTTTTTGTACGGCCATATATCGAATTAACTCTCATAACAGTCTGTAAGACTGGCATCTCATTCAGGGTGTGTCCCTGCCACGCCCCCCGGGATAGGCTCTGAATCCACTGTGATCCAAGATATAATAATGCATTTATTGAAAGTGAATGAATAGTCCATAAAATTGATTAGATTAGCATTAAAGGGCAGCTTCAGCAGTCCCCCAGAGTGCAGCGTGCGTACTTGTATCAGTGTTTCAGTAGGATATAACCTGTGACGCTGGCTCCTACTACTGACAGCATCAGACCTGACCAAGATTGTGATTATTTCTTTGAAGAAAATGTTTCTTGTTCAGAATCGTACATCCATTCCGTACAACCCCATGAAAATTGCTTGGACCTTTTTGAGAACTTCGGTTCTTTTTGACACCCTTTTGTGCTATTTTGTGCCTATTCTGCGCTAACATTAGCTACCGTCAAATGTGACCAATTCACAGAACCATTGACACAGTATGAGTGAGCATATCGTGTCAATACTTTTCATCTACATCTTAACTAGAATCCTTTGAGCTGATAAATCTGCAGTGCATGTATACAGCAGCTTTGGGATTTATTTGGGATTTGGTCTAATAAAAGTCTTTTTCCTCCCCAAATTATTTCTTGCTGTTAATTATTTGTTTACTTTTCACCTCTGGGCTGCTGTGGCACATGGGGCCTCGTTTATCAACCGGTTAGTAACGTTCTGTGTAAATGTTTGCGTAAGACAAACGGAACCACACATTTCCACTGGAGTTACAAATTTCGAAAGGCTGATTTTCTTCTTATTCACTTGAGTATGCTGATAAATCATCCGTAAATTACCGGGCACACGCATGACACAGCTGATTTGCCATCAGTGACACCCATAAAACTCCATAAAAGGCAAAGCTCACAGAGAAGAAAGTGCAAAATGACTACTAAACGGCTGAAAAAGAAGACTTTCTCAGAGGCAGCCTACTTTTGACTCACCTACAAGAATGAAAAAATATTATTTTGGAACGTAATCAGCAGAGTCACCCATTTCTCCCATTCATGCCAGAAATCTTTGCTTTACAAACACATGATGAGGCGCTGATGAGTGTAAGCGAGTCGTCCCTGGGGTTTTCGTTCAGGGCTGGAGGAAGAATGCTCGCTGATGTGTTTGAAAACATGCCAGATGACGGCATGCGGCACACTCTGGAGTACACTGAGACATACCAGATCGGTCACTTCTCTCTCTTTGAAACATGCCAGTAGCAAGCAATCCAAGCACGGACTAAACTTGGACATGCGCAGAGATCTTTTTCCTGTCTGAATTAGTGCTGGATCTCAAGTGTCGCCTAGCAGTAAAAGACGATGCCCTGGCAAACAGAAGCGATGTAATAAGCCATGTTTCATCCTCCAAAAACAAAAATCATACCGGTCTCTAAATATCCGTTCCCTCATATGTGCGCCATGTGCTGACTCTTCCTGTAATATCTCTTCTGCCATTTGACTACCAAGTCAAACACTTCTGCAACTGGAACATATACAAAAACATTAAAAGTGGCCAAAATGCTTAAGCTACTGCACAGAAATATATGACCAGACTATGCAAACATGGGTAACTACAGATAGAGGTTCATTAAATCATCTGTGTTTAGAGAACCTGTTTCAGAATCATCAGGAAGGGGTACACAATTTTAATTTTTGGCGCATGCTCTGGATAAACGTTTAGGAAAGTCTTAAATGTGCATGATCATTCTGGTCAAATAAATGACACTGTCCATGTGTGACTAAAGTGAGTAAAATGTAAGCTGTTTATGATTTAAGAAGGTTTGCTTGAGATGATAGCTTTAATGTATGATTAACACCAAACTTTGTAGGTGACTTACAGACCAGGATTCAAGCTTAAACAAAGCTTGCAGCTGTATTAGTTAGGGACCAAGCATAATATCACTCTATTGTAATAGTGTGTTTTCTTTAACTGCTAAATGTGATCATGCAGACCAAACTGGGGGTGGTACAGACATGGAATTTGGGCAGTAGGTCGTACCCCTTCCTGCTACTCAGGCAGGAAAGATAAGCCTGATCAGCCTAATGGTGGTGCTATAGAAAAAATTGTTTTATATTTTTGAAGCGTATCTTGCAAACCGTGAAAACAGTGAAAATTACATTTCCCGCAGATTCCTCGGGGTCTCACACAAAAATGCTTGAAGAGTGATTTCGCTCCACCTTAGACTTTGAGCATAATATGCAAAATACACTCTTGAGAATTAGTTCAAGGATTTTTGCTGTCATTACAAAAACTGAGGACAAATCACTAAGCAGATTCTGATCCTCAATAATTATCAGGAACTTGTGGCTGTTTGTAAACAATATGGCCACCACATGTCAGTCCATTCTAGCGGGACAGAGCGTCATGTACTCATAGAGCTGTAACTCACGATTGCTTGAATGGATTGGAACAGACATGAAAGTCCTATACAGGACAAGAGCCTGAGGTCATCCGTAGGCAGTGAATCTGAAATTAGATATACAGCCTTGGTGTGCTTGGTGTGCTGATCTGTGAGATGAGTCTTGTTGATGACCTGTTACTTAAAAAAAAAAACATGGCCGCCATCAGACAATCAGATTTCAGCAGGCATTTGACAAGGTTAACACTGACCTACTTGAATGGTAGGTTTCTCTTGGGACCTGCTAGAAACTGATTCAAACTCACTCAAATTGGGCATTGTGCTATTTCTTTTTTTTTTTTTGCACCTAACAACAAGCATATTTGTATACAGCATGGCCGCCGCATGCCAATCAGTCACTGCATGGCACAGCATGATTTACTCAAACTACATGTTTGAGCTATTGCCATGAAACTTGAATAGTAGGTTCCTCTACGGATCTGATTAGAAGTGATGCAACCTCATGCAAATTGGCCACTGGGGGATGCTATGCACTTAAAAACAAGCAGATCGCTTTGTAAAATAAGGTGTTTGTAGTTTACACCATTAAAAAATTGACCTTTTCAGTCATTGCATGATGGAGCTTAATTTACGGAAACAGCTATAACATGTGACACATCACATGGATTTCAGGAAACATGAACGGCTTGTTCAGGACTAACAGCTAAGGCTGGGTTGTGGTCATGCATAGAGGAGGTTAAGTACAAATATCTCAGGAACTGTAAGCCTGATTGAGCTAAAATTTGGTATACTGCATTGTTGTGATAATCTGTAAATGGATTTCTGATGGTGATTCGATTGCTTCAGAACATGGCTGCCATCAGCCAATCAGATTTCATCATGCAATTCACAGTGTTAGCACTAAACGTCAACAGTATATTCATCTATGGTTGCTTTAGTGTTCTGTGCAACTTGCCAAGAACTAGCAACTAGGCACTATTTAAAAAGGGTGATTGTCCCCCACAGATCGCCGCTTGTGGCTATTTTTAGGGGTTCAAGCACCGAGGGAGCAGGAGCCCTGTTGCGTTTTGGTAATATTTTTTTTCTTCTCATTATTATTTTTTGTGCAGCCAAAACTGAAAGCCAGTTGACTTTATAGGCAGATGCAGTATTTCAGCCGCTACTCAGAAAAATGAAATGGTTTACATTTTAGCCCTTATCTGAAGAACAAGCGAATTAATCTAGGTCTCTGGGATTTTGCACACAAATGGTGTCGTGGGAGTCTGCGATTTAATAACGATTCCAAAACATTGAAATTTCTAAACAATATGGCTGCCACATGCCAATCAATCCTAGTGGGGTGGAGCTTGAATTACTCAGACAGCTGTAAGTCTGGACTGATTGGATGGATTTGAACAAAACTTGAAGGATGTTTAGTGCAAAGTTTTGTCTGCATGTCTGCAAAGACTGGGGCATGGTCACCCATAGGGGAGGAGTTAAGTTTAAATAACTGTTTCTCAGGATTAAATCCAATTTGCACATAAAAATAAGTATCTTTTATGAAATAAGGTGTTCTTGGCCTGATTAATTCATTGATTCAAGCCATAAAAAAAATCCCTTTTGAAACATTTATCCATATTTGACGGAAACTTGACTGGCTTATCTCTGTAGGGACGCACTATTAATCAATGCAATCTGACTCGACCTGGCTTCTGGGGTCCTATTCGTATTTTTACACTTATTAACAAGCATAAGTCATGTAACATACAGTGAAATATCTTTTTTTTTCCCCTCATAATTTTCCCCGCATTTTGGACCAATTAGCACGCCCCAAGAAGACCAAGTGTAGACCTACTTTTGTGAACAACTCCTAGGATTTTTGCCACATCATCAGAAAATTGGTGTCATCACTCGTCAAAGCTTAAACCACAATAATTATCAAAAAACGCTGAGATTTGTAAACAATATCGCCTCCACATCTTAATCAATAATCACAAAAGGCAGAGCTTACTGGTACACTAGTGTGCACATCTGTTCTTTTGCACATATCAGTACTGTGTATTGGTTATATTGGATTGTATTATGTTTATACTGTTCTGCTTTTTATTCTCCTTTTTCTACTTTAATATATTTCTTTCTTATACCCCTTTGTGTGTTGCACTCAATGTAATTACCGGAAACAATTTCCTTGTGTGTGCAAGAACACTTGGCCTATAAATCTATGAAATGTCAGTTTTTGTCACGTGGTTTAATTACTTTTGGCTCAGAGATTTTGCTGACAATTTTCTGAAAAACATCCATACTTTTTTTTTTTTTTTTTTTAACTCATCCTACACACACTCCTGTTAACCCATATGAGGATGGGTTCTCTGTTGAGTCTGGTTCCTCTCAAGGTTTCTTCCTATCTCC
>JAKKZJ010000295.1:9863-12566 GCA_033441845.1 Pangasius mekongensis
GCTACCATTAGTGCCTGCTGGGAAATACAGAGCGAGAGAGAGAGAGAGAGAGAGAGAGAGAGAGAGAGAGAGCTATACATATATCTATATATATATAGAGAGAGAGAGAGAGAAAGAGAGAGAGAGAGAGAGCTATACATATATCTATATATATATATATAGAGAGAGAGAGAGAGAAAGAGAGAGAGAGAGAGCTATACATATATCTATATATATAGAGAGAGAGAAAGAGAGAGAGAGAGCTATACATATATCTATATATATAGAGAGAGAGAGAAAGAGAGAGAGAGCTATACATATATCTATATATATAGAGAGAGAGAGAAAGAGAGAGAGAGAGCTATACATATATCTATAGAGAGACACTATACACACTACACAAACGATATACGCTATACACACTATACACACTATACACACACTATACACACTATACACACACTATACACACACACCATACACTATACACACTATACACACTATACACTATACACACACTATACACACTATACACACACTATACACACTATACACTATACACTCACTATACACTATACACTATACATACTATACACACCATACACACACACACACTGTACACTATATACTATATAATATACACACACTATACACACTATACACTATACACAGTATACATATATAATACACACACACTATACACATATACTACACACACACACTATACTACACACACTATACACACATACTACACACACACTATACACACATACTACACACACACACTGATCACATTACAGGTCTTTTCCAGAAGCTGTGTGTCTCTGCGGGAAATGAAGTCTTCCTCAATGAAATCATCTTGCTTATCACATGACCCTGTATCAGATAATCTGGTTACACAGACACACACCACACACACCACACACACACACACACACACACACACACACACACACACATGTGCGCACAGAGCAATCGATGTGCATTAGGTTTTCAGATGGAGCCATTCTTCTCATCTTCACACATCATGTATCAAGACGAGGAAATATCCCATAAAGTTGTAGTTACGTAGTAATTTTATCGTAGTTACATTTACATGGTTATTTCATTGTAAGTCACGTTATTTTATCGTAAATTAAAGTTGTGTTATTATTTTATCATAGTTATTGGGTATTTATAATGTATAAAATGTGCAGAGAATTTCAGATAAATGTCAGGATTTAAAATGTTTATTATTGTAAGTAGAAGGTATTTTATTATGATTTGAATTTTATAAAATATTTAACACTATTTTTATTTTACATTTTGAGGTTTTTTTGTACAGTTTGCCGCTGTAACGATGTTAAACATTGAAAGTGCTGCGTTTAAATTATTGTTACATTATTCTCATATTACTGACTGTTCCAGTGTATTCTCTGCTGCAGCGGTGCTAGAGGTCAATAATAATAATAATAATAATAATAATAATAATAGGAACAAGGAGAAGAGGAAGAATAATTAAATAAATAAATAACTAAATAACAGTTATAGATGGGGGTATTAAGGTCTGCTGCATTGCATTGTGGGAACTGAACCTCTAACACTTTACCCACTAAAGAGCTTTATAAGGAGGTCAGATCACCTTACGGAAAAACAGCCAAGTGTCTTGAGTGAGAGGGAATATCTCTCTCACACACACACACTCACACACACATACACACTCACACACATACACATATACACACACATACACACACACACACACACTCACACACATACACACACGTCTACATGCCTAACGGGGCTGAATGTTATGGTACCTTCCCAAATTACACACAGTGCGACCTGCACCAACAGCTAGTGCCAAAATTAACATCACACACACACTTCACTCACACACACACACACACTTCACTCACACACACACACACACACTTCACTCACACACATACACACACTTCACACAAATCTGACTGCTGAGACCACTGATGCACTCATGTTTGTAAATGACTCCTCAGTCAGAGAGACAGTTTGACCCTCCACCTCACCTAGAGAAAGTGTGCTGCCTATCTAGGGAAAGTGTGCTGCCTATCTAGGGAAAGTGTGCTGCCTATCTAGGGAAAGTGTGCTGCCTATCTAGGGAGCGAGCACAGTCAGTGACTATGTGTATGTGTATATGTCCTGTGTATATGGGTGTGTGTGTGTGTGTGTTTCTCAGCTGTCCTACAGTCTGAGAGTGTCCGCTTTATCCTCCCCCTCTTCGTCTCTCACTCTAGTGTTTCGTGCCTGCTCGTGCCTGGTGTGTGTGTGTGTGTGTGTGTGTGTGCCTGGTGTGTGTGTGCCTGGTGTGTGTGTGTGCCTGGTGTGTGTGTGTATGTGTTATAACCTGCTGTCTCTCTCTTTCTCTCTATCTGTGTCTCTCTCACACTAACCTGAATTCCTGTCTCCCTGTGAGGTTGCGTACGGTACAGCGAGAGGCCTGAATTCACCTCTGTGTGTGAGTGTGTGTGTGTGTGTGTGTGTGTGTATGAGTGTGTGTGTTTCCCTCCTCAGCACAGACTTTGGTGTCAGACTCAGTTAGAGGGCGTTGCCTAAAGTCTACATTTGTATATTAATTGTTTGTCGTGGCCTAATGGTTCGAGAGTCGGACTGTAACCCGAAGGTGAACCTGAAGGTCGTGGGTTCGAGTCTCAGGGATTGTAGGTGGAGTGAATGACCAGCGTCTCCTCCTCCCTCAATACCACC
>JAKKZJ010000296.1:0-12503 GCA_033441845.1 Pangasius mekongensis
TGGAACAGCTGAGAAGCCAATTGTCCCATTACTTTTGGTCCCTTAACAAGTGGGAGGCACATATGCAAACTGTTGTATTTTTTTTTTTCTTGTTGCCACACTTTGTGTGCACGCTAGAGGGCAACTAAGGGCTAAAGGAGCAAGATGGAGAGGTAATAACAAACCCCAAGTTCAACTTTTTATCCACATCATGAAGACCTGATCACAACACATATCATAATACATACCAACTTTGTCTGCACTGCTTAATCTGCCAAACTGGGTTGCATTTTTTGTGTAGTTGTGCCTCTGAGAGTGAATATTATGAGTCACCGATATGAAAAGTGAATGTGTTTAATGTGTTTTCCATTCTAATTTGTGACAAATGACAAAAAAAATATAAAACTGTTATTTCTATGAATTAAGAATGCTCCAAAGCATTGTTACATGTATAAATGATTTGGAAGTGCATCAGAGGAAAATGCATTTGCATTGCATTATGAATTACATTCTGACACATTTTACATAAATTCTGGACACAACAGTGCACAAACCTGATGTTACTTTAAAAAAGCATTTGCATTGCCATACTTGCATAAAGTGTGTTTCCAGCGTAATGCTCTC
The DNA here is from genome assembly GCA_033441845.1 of Pangasius mekongensis. Classification (NCBI taxonomy): domain Eukaryota; kingdom Metazoa; phylum Chordata; class Actinopteri; order Siluriformes; family Pangasiidae; genus Pangasius; species Pangasius mekongensis. The sequence continues at coordinate 604 of JAKKZJ010000296.1, forward strand.
TCACACACACACTCACTCACACGTAATACTTTTGCTATTATCAGCTGTTGAGTGAGTAGCTTTGATGCAACACAGCTTCAGGGACCACGCTTCAATCCTGAATTCAGGTTACTATTTGTGTGTGGCTTCGGTGCATGTTCTCCTCATGCCCAGGTTCTCCAGTTTTTTCCCACCTCCCCTGACAAAAACATGGAATGGCTACACGAAATTGCCCAAGGTGTGAATGTGCATTTGCATTGTGTCCTGCAACGGACTGGTGTCCCATTCCCCAGTGCTCCTGGGATAGGCTCTCAATCCACTGTGACCCTAAGCAGGAAAAATAGCTTACTGAACATGAATGAATGAATCAGCTGCTGATAAGGTGGGTGACTTGGTCGTGGTGCAAACACACACACACACACATTACTGTGTGCTCAACATGGTCAGCATGTCATGCAGCTGATATTTAGCAGGACTGAACTGTTGTTCACTTTTTTTTTAACATGTTCTTCTCTGTGTGCACTCTCCAAGAAAATGCAGTATTGCATAAGTATTCACCTCTTTTAATTTTGACCTTTCCAAACTGGGAAGAGCTTTCTATGTCTGAGACTCCAGTACACCTTTTCGGCAAACTTCAAGTAGAATTTCATGTGGCTCACGTCTCTTTTTAAAGCCCAGCTTTGTGTAGTGTCTGGACATGTACTTTAGGCCTCTAGGTTGCTTCCCAATCCCAATTAAATACATTTCAATTCCAAGTTATAACAATACAAAATGTTCAAAAGTTTGAAAAGTATCTATATTATATGTATTATATACATTGTTATGTTAACTGTTATAAATTAAATCACCAACCAAACAAGAAAAGACAAAAAAAAATCGCTGTATCACTCCAAAATTTATATATTAAAGTATAACATTATTATATATTATATATTAAAGTATATATAAAGTATCTCTCCTGTTTTGTTTTCTATTCTCAAGCACAAGGTGCATCTTGCTCCTCACTATACCAACACAGGCCTGATAATTGAATATTGAGTGTCATTAATCACTAAGACTGAGTGTTGTCAGATTTAAGCTGGAAATACTGGGCATGTATGCTACACAAGGCTGCACCAAGAGTTCACACAGTATGCTAATGTGCTAAACCATTAGCTATTGTCATTGTGATAAATAGTTTTGTTGCCCAGAGATGTAGCTGGGGCACAAAGCCAATGTGATTTACACAGTGAGAGAGGCCAGACTGTAGCTTAGCATCATACCATACAAATTCAATTAACAAACAGAACATAGCAGGAATGAACAGAAATTACATTGTAATCAATTCAGTTAACTAGAAATACCATTCTACATATTGTGTTAGATCTTGAGTCCTGTCAGAATATGGCCTAAGACAATAAATTATCCAATGTTCTCAATATAATTATATCAAAGGTTTTTTTTATTGGACTAGCTTATCAAGTTTTATATGACACCATTATCTTCGAAATATGGACCACATCATTAAACAATAAAATAATCTGTATACCAATTAAAATGCTTCACTTCAACTTAAAAACTAACTGCTGAGCTGTCAGTGACAATGTAAAATAACTGCAGGGGAAAGGACAAAGAGCTTTTGGAGCTACTGGCATACTTGCTATTGTGGCTAATATAACTTCATAGGTCATGTTCTACAAAACAACACATAGGTCATGTTCTACAAAACAACACAAATTCCCTGTGACACTCCACTGTGTGCCTGAATGCAACAAAGAGCCTGGAACACAGCAGCGGAATAACATCATCTAGACACATAATCAGCATGCTAATGAGGTAATTTAACAAACACAAAAATAAGAACTTCTGGCTAGGCCATGCAAGGCCTTCTTGAGTTATTTGGCTGTGTGTTTGGGGGCATTTTCTTGTTGAAATGTCCATCTTCTTCCTATCTTCAATTAACTTCTTGGCCAATGAGTTAAATACTCCTTTAATGTGCCCTGGTGCCCATCGAAAAAAAGTTCTAATTTGTCTAAATGATGTTAGATGTCTTTTTTTAGCAGAGGAGTTTCACGTGAGGTGTAGGAATGCAGATAATTGCTGTGCAGGTCATTGCTTATTGTTCTCTGTGTAACTGTTGTTCCTGTTGCTTTCAGGTCAACCTGCAACTCTTTTCGAGTGACTGTTGGCTTCTTTCTTACCTTCTTTTTGGTAGTCAGAAAACGCTTTTTTCACTACTAATTTAGTTTTTTTCAACTTTTTTCAACACTTTTTTATGCTTATGAATACATATGTTTTCATTTATCATGAGTGTGATTGTGGCTTCTCCATATTTCCACTCACGGAGCAAAAATAAACAAATTATTTGGCCATAATAATAATTTGGCCATGTGTCCGAAATATCAGTTACTCAGTATTCATTTCTTATTTATAAAACTGCTGCATAAAAGAATACCACACTCGCAATCATGTGGTAATACTGAATATCAGCACGACTACCTACAGCTGAATCACAGTCAGGCTAATATTCAGTACAGGCGCATGATTGCGAGTGTGATATTGCTTAAACAGAAGAGAATGTTACAGAACATAATAGCATGTTATATAGTTATTATTAGTGTCACAGTAACATGGCCTCCCAGAATACAAATTATTCTCAGCACAGAGACAGGTCTGCTGTACATTAGCAAAAATGGGAAATTTTCATGTCAATGACAGCTGTTAAAAAGGTGACACACACACACACACCAAAAAATTTATAACAATATTAACTATGATATAAATATAAACTATGATACCATAATGATTCAATAATGATAACTATGAAAACTATGATACACTAATATTATGAATAATAACAGTAACAATAAGAATAGACTAGTCTTTGTAATTGAGATGAGGCAATTTCTCTTTTCTTTTCCTCCAAAAAAGAAAGTTAACTTCTGTCCTGTTCTTAGTTGCCACACAGGTTTTTTTCATCTTTTGTCAGAGTTTTAGTACTTCTACCCTTTTTGAAATGGGAGACTGTGGACATTGAGTCACCATACTTGGCCAGGACGTGTCTCTGCTTTGTATCTCAATGTGCACTCCCTTAAACTCAGCTTGTCTTTATTAAATAGCGCTCTAATATTTTTTTTCAGCTTTCAGATTGATAGGTCCACTGTTCCAAATAACTGTTCTGACTTAAGCTGAGTCTGCTCTGTGTTAATAGCTGTTACAGGTCTGCTCTGACTCATTCTCTCCACCATTTCTCTCTCTCTCTCTCTCTCTCTCTCTCTCTCTCACACACACACACACACACACACACACACAAAGCAAAGGACATTGTTCAGAGATGCTCAGGAGAAAACAGGTATTGATAAAAATGCTGCGTGTGTCACATTTCCTCATAATCACATAGTCTAGTTTAAATACATGTGTAAGCCTTATTTCAAACCATGGCAGTATGGAGGCTGTAAGTAAACCATGAGAAGGGTTAACTGATTGGATATACCTTTATTCCCTGCACAATGAAAACAAACAACAACCTAATTAGGGTGGTGGATTACATTGAACCTGTACTGTCTGAAAAAGCAAATAAATACATAAAAATACAATCTCAAAACCTAAAGTGGATATTTAGTTTAATGGCTCAACTGTTTGTTCTATATTACTTTGAAAAACAGAGACATAATTCTACAGTGCCGTTCTAAAGAATGCTTTTCAACATGTTAGTAATATACACTCACCATTCACTTTAATAGGAACACTTGTACACCTGCTCATTTTATGCAGTTATCCAATCAGCCAATCATGTGGCAGCAGCACAATGGATAAAACCATGCAGATATAGATCAAGAGCTTTAATGTTCTCATCAAAGATCAGAATGGGGAAAAAATGTGATCTCTGTGATTTTAACAGTGGCATGGTTGTTGGTACCAGATGGGCTGGTATGAGTATTTCAAAAACTGCTGATCTGCTGGGATATTCACAAGCAACAGTCTTTAAAGTTTACTCAGGGAAAAAAAAAAACATTGAGTGAGCGACAGTTCTGTGGGTGGAGTGGAAATGCTTGTTGAAAAGAGAGGTCAGAAGAAAATGGCCTGATTGGTTCAACCTGCCAGGAAGGATACAGTAACTCATATAATCACTCTTTACAACCTTGTTGAGCAGAAAAGCATCTCAGAATGCCTAAGACATCAAACCTTGAGGTGCATGGGCTACAACAGCAGAGGACCACATCAGGTTCCACTCCTGTCAGCCAAGAACAAGAATCCAAAGCAATCATCTGCAAAAAACTGGAAAGCTGAAGATTAGAAAAAAAAAATCACCTGGTCTTTTTCCAGTCTTCACCTGTCCAGTTTCAGTGAGTCTGTACCCATGCTATTTCAATGAGATAAATAATAAAGTTACTGCTATTTCAATAATAAAGTTAGTATGTCCATTTCTAAAGCATTGCTGGTGGTGCTAATTTAAAATGATGAAACTCTTAAAAAGACTAGCTTATACTTCTTGAATCTCACCAAAAAATGAATCTCACAAAAAAAAGGAAAAAATGAATGAATGAAAAATACAGAAATTAACAATAAAATATGATTTACCAGAAGTGACTTGCCCCAATGTTATTACTTGATACTCTGTTGATATGGAGCGTGTTTACACCAGAGAGAGTATGAAAGCTTATCTCATAGTCTACGAGATAATGATGCCTATGATTACTTACACTTTAATTTCTGAAAGCAAGTTTGTTCTTGGCCTGATCTACATTGGACCTAATTTAAATTTGGGTGTCCTGTCTTTAAATCAATCTACCACTCACATTAAAACAGGTGCACAGTGTATGGTTCTTCACTATCAAATAAATTAAAATTTATATACCATCAATCGGATATGTTCTAGGAACAGCAATGTCACTTCCAGCACCTATGAATATTCATTTGAAAGCATCCATAATCTGTTTGAATTTAGAATACATTAACATGCGCAGCACCATTAGAGCATGAAAGGGAATATATAAAAAGCATATATAAAAAGCATGTGTGTATGTATAGGACGGATCCAAAACAATTGCTCAAATATCTGTATGTGTAAATTTAGTCAAAAATATGTAAGTGAATACATCCTGAGCCGCACCCATAAATAAAACATGAAAGTCAGAAACAGGTCCACTCTTCATTTATAATATTGTCTGACTCTGACCAAGGCCAAGTACTTTAATCATTAAAAGCAACATAACACTTTATCGTTTTAGCATTCAGAAGCCTAAAGTAATAAATCAGTATGAATAACTTGGCACTGTTTAATACACAACTGGCAGTTTTAAGAATAATGCATCATTTCTTCTATACAAATGTTCAAACACATCACACCTAAACCTTTTATTTACCAATGTTATTTATTGGTTTGGTTTGTTTGTTTATAACAGGTAGAAAATCTTTTACCTCTTTTCCGTATATCCGAGTAAGTAAGTAAGTAAGTAATTAACGTAGAGGAGCAGAACACATTTTAAAGTAAGTAATCCATAAATTCAGTTAATCCTGAAGGAAATATTATAACTATTATAATATATATATAACTATAGCTATAATATATATATAACTATTAAACCATATATATATTTAACTATTAAACCATTAAACCATTAAACCATTTCAGATGTCAAACATTCCTTCACAGTTTAGCATCATGAATATCTTGACATCATGCTGACCAAATTTAGAATGAATCTGGTGAACCATCTGTAAGGAGTACATAAAAGGTTTGGTTTATAAGCCTTCCAGCCTGTACATCCAGTTGGTGGCACTATGACAATGATTCACTTGTGGAATATGCATGTGATTATGCCTCATCGTTGAACAAATGCAGGATTTGAGCCACAGTGCATTATCTACAGAAGAATTATGTCACACTATCCGTCAATGGATGGTTTCACCACGGGAACTTCATTTGGGATATCAATAATTCCTTTGCAATTTATCATCATTAATATCTTGAACAAATTTAAAAGTTTGGTACTCCTCAAAATGCACAAAATACAAAATGGCCGACTTCCTGTTAGAAAAATCTGCCTGTCTTATGCCTACCATATGCCTACCAAACTCATTACATGGTAGTGAAACTGGATGTTTATAAATAAGAAAAGTTTCAACGGAGGCGCTATTGAGGCCCCAGGCCATGCCCAGATCCAAGCATTTGCTAGAACAAAGCACCGCAAAAATGGCATTGAAAAATAAAAAACAGTCTGCTGTAACATGACAAACCCCTTACCTCACTGTGCTCATAAGGATATGATGGAGGATACAGTACTTAATAAGTAACATAAGAAGCAATTTTTTGGTAAAGCCAGCAATGTATTAAGTCCTGCCCAAACTCTCTTTCCTTTTTTAAGGTTAAGCATGATACATTTGGTAACTACATTAAGGGCAACATTTAGCATTTTTCTCAAACTTCTTCATAGCTGTGCTACTTATTTACATTTACAACAATACTGCAACAGAAAGCCTAGGCAAAAAAAAGGCAAATGCACACCAAAACATTTGTCTTGCCATTTCAGAATACATTCGGCTAACGAGCAAAACATGGACAGTGGAGTGATGACTGCCTTCCAACAAACAACAGGTGATGTGAATGGAACGGGCACTGGTGCGGATAGTGCCTGTTTAGGTTAAACCTCAGGTTTACCGCTGAAGCAAAATATTTCCTGAAAATATTCTTAAAGAGCATCACATCTGAGTTTGTTTTAGTAATTAATTCCTACAAGGCGAGGAACACGTCCACATTTCCCTTCTTGACTTGCCCTCCAGTGCACCTTGAGAGTCTCATTAACAACACCATCAAAAGATCTGCCTTCGCACATAAATTGTTCTTCAGGCAAAAATCTTCATTTATGTCACTTGTGTTGAGCACCTTATGATTTTTAATACATGTCTGACTTTGTCATATGTATGGTAATCTTAAATGCACTCGGAAAACCAACTAAATCCAGGGCTGTGACTGAAAATTAAGCTCAGTAATCTGAAACACCCATGTCAGATGTCAGGTATGTGATAATTATTTGATAATTAATATGTCCACTGCCCGACTGGTAACAGTACCAGGGAAAAGTAGAAGTGTGCTCAAGACCACAGATTTTGGTGATGCATTGAATATATGTAGTGAATTATTAGAGTAAGCCCATAATAAACAGTTGAGAGTCGACAACATACAGTCAACCAGGATACACTCTGGCAGCTCGCTTTTAGTGGTTTTAGACATACCTTTGTTCAACTTCTTCTTTTGCTCAGCCTTTCCATGGGGAAACAAGTATTTTACACATATTTCTGATGAATGGACATTATTCACTCCATAATCCCTCTTTTTCTCATGCAATCATTGCAGCTGAAATGGTTCTGTACATCATAGACCCACTGTATCAATGCCTAAAGGGCAATAAGCTCACTCCTGCACAGCCCAGCTCACTTACACTCAGACCTATTTATGCAATGATTTAAAATAAAGCTATGCCCCATCCTGCACTGACTGTTCTATTAAAAAGAGGCATTAAAGAAGGCTGATTATTTTGGGCTTAAACTCTGCCTTGCCAGAGAGTATTTAGGAGAATTTAATGTTAAAACAGCACTGTTTTAAGCCTACCACTCACAGAAACATGCAACCCCGACCACATAAACCATTCACATCAAGCAATAAAACGACTACACCTCTACATTAAACAGCAGAAAGAAAAGAAAATACCCATTAACCTAATCAAAATGTTTATCTTACTTAACATGCATCTATTATTTTTATATTAATCACAGAGCAGAAATCAGCTGACAGGAATGTGTGGAGAGCCACAGAAGACTATTATCATCAATATTCACAATCCCCAACTGTACCACGCCGCCTGCCTCAGTTTAAAAAGCACAGCCGCAGACAGGTTCAAGTTAATGCACACTCAATGTCACATCAAACACACATTCCACTGCGAGACAGACCCATAGCAGACGGTTGGATCCGTCGTCGTGCTCCAAGCGCAGGCAGAGGGGGAGAAACAAATAGATAACAAAATGAGATGGGCAAAGAAAGACAGAGATGTCAAGCCTCACACATTTGTTTTTCCTCTGCAATACATTAGATAAATGATTATCAGTGTACCATCATTTCATATGCATGGCAACGACTTTATGAACGTCATGTACACAGCTGCCATTAAAATAAAACATCACCAGCATGATGGTTTGGAAGACTGCTGTTGGTTTAATTAGCAAAATATCCTTATGACAAGTCAGTCTGAGGTAGACATAACCAATTTACTGCCAATCATCACAACAGAGACTACAATGCTAATGCTATAAAAACTTTGTTTTAGCAGCTACACAAGTTTTGGAGAAGCACGCATGTACAGTATCCGGAGCAACTGTAATTACTTGTACAAGCTTTTCCTATTAGACTATTCAACAAAGAGGCACTTAAAAGTATACCTAGCAGTCTGTCACCCAACACCACCTACTATATTTCTTTGTGTTTGTGAAGCACTTAACCCTGGCTGACCTCAACCCTGACATTCTCTTTACGGCATCATTACGTGTTTGAAAGAAAACTGGTCTTATCAGCACATTTGCTCCTGGACTCCTGAACGAGGTCGTTGTGTGCACTTCAATACCGGTCATTAGCAGTGGTGGAAAGAGTGCTTTTATTCCAGGTTATTCTAATCCCAATTCTATTTGTTTTTTCACTTGAATTTTGTTGGCTGCAATATCACATTAAAAGGTGGGAAAAGATCTGATTTATTAAAGATCTGGTTTCCTTTTTTTTAAATAAAAAAAATCAGCAGTTTTATCAGGGGTATATATATATATATATACTGTATATATATATATGATGCCAAGTAACCATGAAGTGATGAGCCATCTTCCAGCTTTCCATTACTGGCTTTTTTCCTCTAACTCAAAAAAAAACAAAACAAAACAAAAAAATCTGTCTAAATACATGACTCTTTTCTGTGCTGTTACTGGTGCATTCTTCAGCTTGTTCAGCATCTTAAACAGAGAACCTCCTTCACCCTGAATTAGAAGATAAATATATGACAATGCAATGCTATTAAAATCTCTGTTAAACCACAGCAATCACCAACTGCATGCAGGACGGACACCATATAATCCTTAAAACCAATTAATTGTCCCCATGCCCCCATATTGGCTGATTTGGTGACAATAGACCTTAATCTGGGAATTAAACGGGCTAAATCCAGTGATTCTTTGCCGTTTCAGTATAAACTAAAAATTAATTGATTACATGTTGGTTGTCAGAGCTGAAGTATTGGATGTTGAGTCCCCCCAACCACATCTACATCAGATTTTCTGTTAATAAATATTTTAAAGCAGATTATTTTGTATTTTTGTGGAACCAAGCAAAAGAACCAGCACCATTAATGGTCATAAGGATAATACACCAAATGGTATGAAGTGGTGAGACTGGGGCTGACTTTCTTCTAGGCCAGACGATAGACTCATGCAGTGAATCAGTGACAACTGTGTTAGCTGATTACACAGTGACGCACCCAGTAGATCTGGTATTTTTCAACCATGCTTAAAACATGTTATCAGCAGTGGAGAAGGTGTGTGTGAAATGCAGTTATTGGTATTGAATGTGAATGAGGAGAATTATTTACTCCATCATCCTTTTTTCCCCCAAAATGCCTTTGGAGGAGAAAGAGAGATAGAAAATCAAAGTATCTAAAAGTAGATAGACTAAGTATTCAAATCTGTACAAATTACAAAAAAGGACAAATTCCCCTCAGCGACTTCTGCTTGTGCTTGTTCTTTGTCCTCCATGTGCCTTTGTATTTGTTCTAGTCCCTTCTCCGCCCCTGTCCTTTCATTGGTTTTTTCTCCTAATAGGTGCACCTGTTTTGTGTTCAGCCCTTAATTAGTTTGTATATATAGATGATGCTTAATGAGTTTCATTGCAAAGTCTTATCATGCATTTAGTGTCGTTAAGTCTGAGCCTTATTTTTCAAGTCCTGTTTTATATGTGCCCATCAAGTAGCTTTTGCTAGAGGTTTACATACTGGACTATTATTATTATTATTATTATTATTATTATTATTATTATTATTATATGTGTGAACACTAACAATTCAAACTAACAGCATCAATTTGCATGTTTGTCCCATTAGGAACAGACTAAAATCTATTCTATTTAGGATTTAGAGAGAGGCTCAGCAAACATAAATACCAGCTCACACATCCCTGAATGATTTGTAAAGTACATGCCTGTGCAACAACAGAGTCATGTTTGCTCTTGTTGTAATGAGCACTTTTCTTTTCTTTGCTGATTTGACTTTACGGCACAGACAGTGGTTAGTCTTGCCCATGTTTCTTGTCTTTCACTACTCGCTGATTTGTTATAAAAGGCTGAAAAAAAAGTGCTCAGAAGCCAAGTACTTGATCTCTCAGCCAAAAGATCTACACCTTTTGTAGTCACTTTTACCAAAGTGAATACAATACAAAGGTCATTAAGGATAAATCTAACACAAAACAGCACAAATGTACATTTTAATAAAGCTTGGTTCAATACATTGTTCCTCCTTTGCGGCTTATGGATGTTCCATGTCTACAGAATAGCTATTAAGAGGAAACTGCACTGGACAAGAGGTATCTTTGTACTCCAATCCATAATTCAACAATCACCTGAACACCAAGTATGAATATAACCGATACTTATTACAACATGTCAACATAAACAGGTGTGAATTTAAACACAGCATGTTTCCTCTATAAGCAAATGCTTTGAGTAGGATTTATTGTTTTTAAATGAAAACAGAAATCAACTCATAAATACAACTGGTCTTTGAAAAAAGTGAGGCAGATAAAGTCAGTTTATGATGATTTCATCTGAACCCTGTCATCACAGGCCTTTATACAGGAGACACTGGTGCCCTGTGGATATGTGAAAATGTCTCAGTGTCCAACCTACTGGCAATTTCATCTTGTCCAATATGTCCCACTTATTGGCTCTTATCAGTCTTCAGTGAGATCCAGTAAAGAACCACAGCAGAACTGAATCTCAGATCAAACCTCAAACCACATCCTTATGAATCGCTGAGCCAAGGCTTAATTGGACACATGAATCTCATGCGGTATTGAACATACAGTATAAAAGTATGTCAGCAAATGAACAATGGAGCCATTTTGTGATTTAACTGTGATCGCATTCTGCCTGATTCAATTTAGACATTTAATCTATGTATTTTTGTATTTAACAAAGTACAACTCTCACCAAAGATGTTTCCCATTGAAACCTTATGCCATGTGCATTTGAAGTATTTGTCTTAGATGTGTAGACAAACAAATTCTACATTTGTCTAAAGTAGCTTTACTGCTATCTGAATGCAATTTGCTTCAAGAACATAATCACTCCTGCAGCATTTGCAACCAATTTGCTGTGACCAGTGACCATAGATATACAGCATGACCCAAGCACCTGAAGCACAGCGAGTCTACAGAAGCAAAAGGGGGAAAACAACACTGGAAAGCTGTGAGTGAATTTTAAAATGACTAAAATGTCCAGCTGCAGTGAGAAGAAACAAATTTGCCCAAAAAAATGCTCAATATTATGCACTGAATATTATACTACCAAACAGAATGACCAAATTTATGAAATGAATGAATGGGGTGAGAGAGTTTTGGCTGCACGCATGGTCTTACTCAAAACCTTGAATAAAGCTCGCTCATCAAGACTGATTTTGAAGTAATTTATACGTTCCTTCAGCACAGCAGAAGAACAGAAATATAGCTATTATCAGCTATTTAACTAGCTTTTAACATTGCTAGTTTAACTTTTTAACTTTATTTAACATTTAACTTTGGGAGTGTTGGTAATTTTTTCTCAAGCTATTGGAGTACAATTACACTATATTACCAAAAGTATTCGGTCACCTGCCTTGACTCACATATGAACTTAAGTGCCATCCCATTCCTAA